>CAAKHF010014146.1:0-13988 GCA_901007745.1 Hippocampus kuda
ATATATAGGGCGGCCCGGTAGTCCAGTGGTTAGCACGTCGACTTCACAGTGCAGAGGTACCGGGTTCGATTCCAGCTCCGGCCTCCCTGTGTGGAGTTTGCATGTTCTCCCCGGGCCTGCGTGGGTTTTCTCCGGGTGCTCTGGTTTCCTCCCACATTCCAAAAACATGCATGGCAGGCTGATTGAACACTCTAAATTGTCCCTAGGTGTGAGTGCGGGCGTGCATGGTTGTTTGTCTCTGTGTGCCCTACGATTGGCTGGCAACCAATTCAGGGTGTCCCCTGCCTACTGCCCGA
The DNA here is from genome assembly GCA_901007745.1 of Hippocampus kuda. Lineage (NCBI taxonomy): Eukaryota > Metazoa > Chordata > Actinopteri > Syngnathiformes > Syngnathidae > Hippocampus > Hippocampus kuda. The sequence goes on from CAAKHF010014146.1 coordinate 297, forward strand.
AGACAGCTGGGATAGGCTCCAGCACCCCCCGCGACCCTAATGAGGATGAAGCGATTCGGAAGATGAATGAATATATATATATATATATATATATATATATATATATATATATATATATATATATATATATATATATATATATATACACACACACACACACACACACACACACACACACACACACACACACACACACACATACTTGCAGGCTCCTGCATGCAATGTCACATTCGTTTGGTGGCACCAGGGGGCACTCCACTCTGTTGGTCGACGTGAAGGAGCAGCAGGATAACAAATATTCATCTGCATCAGTTGTTGATGCAATACACGATTTGGTAGCTCATACAAATAATCACTAGCGCAAAAGCACAAACACCCAAACACTTATTCTCTACCCTTAGCCTAAAGCCTGCCCTAACCATGTCTAACCTTCACCATTAGCAGTAGTGGACGTGAAGGAATCGCTGCCGAAACCCATTTCAGTTCAATGGTGCTCAACTTTTCAATTCAATGCAATTTCCATCCTTCCATTCTTTTTCCAAACTTTTTATCCTCACCAGGGATCACGGGTGTGGATTTTAATCTTTAAGAATGGCTTGTTTTCATAAACTTGCAACCCAATCCTTGTCAAATGTTTACACCTGTTCCCCTTAACATTGTTATTATTATTATTTATTTTTTTCTAATCACACAACTGATTTCTGACACCGACTTCCTCTCCGAAGTCCATTCAGAACAAAATTCCAAGATGAACGATACAGTCTCGAATGGACTGTTTCTTACCATACATGTATCGTACGTATCAAACACATGTCATGGTGATATATATTCTGGCTCTCAAAGTAAAAAGATAGTGGTTTCCGCTGACAAGATATCACATTTAAGTTGTTTTAAGCTTGCATGACACAAATGCCTCGTTGCCAATTGTGTGAATTGAATTTCGAGGAGACACTGTGATATTTGAGTGGCCATTGACAGCCTCAATCAGTGCTTGTTTGTGCAAGGACATACACTATCAAATGACGATAAAAGCAATATTGATTCGAACTAGAAAAACATTGACGGCCAAGAATGACACATTATTGCAGTCAATACACCAGACAAGGGGAAATTTCATTTCATCGTGAAATTTACTGAGGACTCTGTGCACGGTATCATATGAATGACTATTTAGGTTTGAAGTGGCCCAAAAGTAGAGGAAGCGAAAGCAAGTGAATCGGCAAACCTCTTCACGAGTCGAGTCTATTTAGAAAGCTTATAATCTCTTATTGATCTGCACCTACCAATGAATGCATTGGCCCAGTATGGCCACTCGGCCCGACAATGGCACTTGAGGCCTGTATTATGTGGGCCTGATGTAATTCCCAGAAGAAAGCTTGTGCTAAGAGGACTTGGAAAGCCGTTGCCATTTCTAACTCCCAGTCCTTCCGGCAAGGACACGGAAACAAAACGAGCTAAACTGATGGCCCATGACTGTCTTAATCAATAGCGGTTTACACAAGGACACATATCATAGAACTGGAGTGGTAACAGACAGTCTTATTGAAGAATGAAAGTCATGAAAACGAAAAAAAAAAAAATCACAATTGAAGATACTTAAATGCAGAAGTGCTATTACTTATCCGCACAATGAAACATGGAAAAAAATAATGGGGTGATCGGGGTTTTTTTCTTTTCTTCAATCACAATGAATGGCGTTGATCGACATACTTTTCCACCCAAATCGGCTGATCACGTTTGGCGGCAGGTCGATCGCAACAACGCTAATGTATGTCCATAGCGCGGGATGCACACATGCCCGAGTGGCAGTTGATTCTGAAGAACTGTTTGTACCCTACATTGATTGAGGTCCACTCTCAACTTTCAACAATGCGTTTCATCAACTCATTATTTCAGGTTTCTTTCATTTTTTCAATATTTGTCATACACAGGCAGGAAGGACAAAAACGCATCGGCAAAGTAAAGAACATAATTTATTCCAAGACAAATTGCGATGCCAAAATAAATACACAAAGGAGCAACATCAGTACATTACTTTGTGAATCCATGAAACGGAATAATTTTCTTTTTCTTTTTTTAAAAAGCAAAACTTTTAGCGGTACTGAACGGAAGAAAAGCGAATCCTGAAAGTATCCCAGCTCCTTCGCAACTGAACAGGCCACACTAAAAGAAAAAAGGATTAAAACTCTTGATTCAAGTCACCAAGCAAGATCTCGTGTTAAAACATGTTTACAGGCCTCGACAACTTTTAATAAATACAACAAAACAAAAAGATCAATAAAAACAGTCATTAGGACCAATAAAATTATGTGACCACATTAAGTTTGTAGCAGAATGGCTAAAAGGAAGTGTGGGGAGATTTAAAAAGAAGGAAAAAAAAAGAATCACATCCACATCAGGCAGTCTTGATACATTCATTGTTTCCCGTTTTGCCAAAGTAAGAATGTGCTAAGATGCAACTCGTCTCTCCCACCAGAAAAGTGAACTTAAAACGTTCCACGTAACAAATGTAGCAAAGATCCGAGATGGCACAATCAGTGTTGGACATTGTGCCCTGCTGTGTTGAAAATGTTGGACATCTGTATGAGCTTAGTAAAGAGATACACTTCGGTCTTGTTTTGCACGTACGAAAACACTCCTACGCACAATTCTTCATGAACTTGTAAGGCCCTTAAGGTGGCGATGTGGTTTGAGACAGCCATGGGAACAAAGGGGAACACTTGGCACCGTTGATGAAGTCAACTTGATTTGTTAGAAAGACTCAAAAGAAAAAAATATACATATTTGAAAAAGTAATTGGAGTTAGAAAAACCATCAAGGAAAGGAAAAGAGAAAAGGCATTTTTCGCATCAACAACAGTAGCCGACACATCTCGTCCTCATCACCGACGCCGCGCATGCAGAGCGCACACGAGCGGGAGCTCTCCGCTTTTAAAACAGTCACAGCTGCTTGGAAGGAGCTCCACGCTCGTTTCAAAAATGGCTCAGTTTGAAATAAGAAACAAACAAACAAAAACCCAAGAGGTCAACGCTGCCTCTTTCGACATCTTCCGGAACGTCTTCAGCTTCATTTGGAAACGATTTCAAACGATTGCCTCTGAACAAACTCAAGTCTCGTTCTTCAGTCGCAGTTGTGTCTTACACACACGCAGGCACACACACAAAAACAAACCAACCTCAAACCTTCTTTGATTGGCTCCTCCCTTTTTGCTCCATCGCTTTAAGACTCTTTGAAACGTTTTTAGCCCATCAGCACTGACAGTCACCCAAGCAGGGCAGCTTGTCTCCGTGACTATTTCGGTGCGCAGACTCAGCAAGTCAACCTCCATAAACCTCCAAATTCAGTAATAGTTTCCTGTGTATAACTGCGGACAACCCCCCCCCCCCAAAAGAAACTAGATTAAAAAATGATGAGTTTGCGTAACTGTGTCCAGCATGAGATAAGTCTAGACCAAATAAAAGGAAATAGAAGGAGTGAATTCAAAGACGCAGAGTTTTCATCTGCGGAGGAAGCACTGGGAGTCGAACCGATAGTTCCGATGATATGGTGAGTCAGTGCGGCGAGGTGGTGGGCCTTGCTTTATGCCGCCATGAGATACTGATGGTAGAAGAGGCCAAAGAGGGAGGTGGAGAAGAGGCAGGCGGCGATCCACCACGCGAAGAAAGAGAAGAGCCCCCGGAAAAGTAGAGGACTGAAGACGGTCTTCAGGCCCCCCAGGGCGACGGAGAGTTGGGCGGCGGAAGCCTGCGCTCCCGCCTCCACCACCGGGGGCGCTATTGGCGCTTCCCCCGGCACAGAGTCCATCTGATGTGTGCAAGGCAATTCTTCTTCAACACGGAAACCCCACGAGTGGCCACCTGGCATCAAGAAGGCACGCGTTACATCAATGGGGACTCAAAGGCCGCGTGCGATTCTCCTAAACTGAACAGATTATTTCTTTTCATTCGCTTTCATTGTGTTTTGATATCGTACAGATCTCGTTTTCTGGATTTAAAAACAGCTAACAAAAAAAGTGCTGCTTTTTGGGGGTAGCCCGGAACAGATTAGGGCATTTTCCATGTCTTTCAATGCGGAATATTGATTTGATATGAAGGTAAATTGATGATGCTTTCTACTTGTGTGCACGACAATATAAATTTCACACGAACGCGATTATAAGGGAATTGTTTTTTCTTCCCGTGCTTGTTCTATCACGTTAAGCAGCGGCACAATCACTCAACACATTTTGGATGTTCCACCCATCCCTTGTTTGCCATTTCAACTCGGCTGTGGCACCTGTCAGCGTTTACACAGAATGTATTCTTACGTTTTCTTTTATCGCGCCATCAAATAATCTCAAAAAGAACCAACAGGTGTGTCTGGTTTCGGGATGAGTTGGAAATTGCTTTTCTTTTCCAAGCGCCAACATTTTGGACGTTTTTCCGTGGAGTTGGCTGGATTCAAATGCGCAGGTGTCTGCCGAGTGATCAGGGCAGTCATCGAGAAGACTCACCTAAGGTTTTTAGCAGCAAAGTCGTATGCAGCAACATCACCAGCGGTGCCACATACTGTAGTGCGATTACACACAAGTAGTAAAAAACACGTGCAACCTGGAAGACAACAGGTGGGGGAGGGGGTGCAGTCAGCAATCAGCCATTTTTAAAATGAGAACGTAGATCAGGTTATGAAAGCCCATTGCCACCAGTTAAAAAAAAATTTTTTTTTACTTTTCCAATTTTTAATTTTTTTTTCCTGGTTTATTTGAATGTGTTTCCCCCTGTGGAAAAAAATAGCAAAAGTGAAAAAAAAAACAAAACAGGAAAAGTAACTAAATAGTAAAAAAAAAAAGCAAAACATTTTCTGAGTTTTCAGGATTGCACCCCTTTTCTGAGTTTTTTTCCCCCCAATGCTGTAAAAAAAAAGAATAAAAATGCAACAGTAAAGCTGCTTCCTTTTCTTTAACTGGCAGAAACAGGCTTCTAGAAAACAAATTTTAAAAAAATACATTTCCATATATTGAAGTAAATAATTTATCAGACAATTCTGTCTAACTCAAAATGTTTTCTGGGCACACACTAGAAGAGACGAGAACATTCTAATACGAGCTGTATTAGAATGTACAGATAAAATACGAATGAAGTCACTTTGACCTATCATATATCATAGATAATTGCTTATTATTTGGTTTCATTTTGATTGATCCTTTTCTCCTGACAGCAATAATTGTGGCTTCAAAGTGTCGGATATTTCCTTTTTATCTGGTACTGTCGTCAGAATTCCTCATTTGCACCGCTGCACAGCCAATGGGATGCCACTGGGACTAGGGACGGGCCTGTTCCCGTTTCAAGACCACCGTTTTAAAAAGATCTAAAGCTTTCCATCATTGGTAAGCGCTGGGGTTTTTTGTTTGTTTTTTTTGGGGGGGGGGGGGGGGTTGAGTCATCAGAGCAGGCAAAGTAACCCGAGGCTTTTGAGAATAAATAAGAAGCATGATGACGCAAAGGATGTCAATCACCATCTTCTGCAGGTCGACGGTACTTATTCGCCCCGCCTCCTTCTTCATCTGCTCCACCGCCTTCTGCGCCAGGTTGAGGTAGGCCTGCAAATGATGCCGCATCATCGCCAGCCGCAGCGCACACATCAGTATGATGGTCCATAACCGCAGGGTGTCGTACGTCTGCTCAGCCATCCTGACACGGAGACACGGAGACGGCGCGCCGAGTCACATCAGGATGAGACGGATGGCAGCTTTTTTTTTTTTGTTCCCGCTACATCACTCCATCATTTGGACTGCGTGCCGCAGGGGAAAAGCGCATTTTGCGCCCCGGAGGAACTGTTGAGTCATCCAAACTACATGGACAGAAGTCTTGAGGCAATTGTCGTTCAATGACAGAATTTCTGATCATATGAGTTACTCATGAAAATAATGTGGACAATTCTGTGCCCCTGTTATTTTTCATGGTCGGGTGAGTTTTGTGTGGAATAATGTTCTTCTGGATAAATGGACAAACATTCGTACAGACATTTCAAAATCTAGCCAAACATCTTTCCAGGTGAGCGGAAGAGGTTATATCAGTAAAAGGTGCTCGACTGCCTGCAAGGGACCTTCAGGATTTCATGTATGGGGGATATGTTTACTAGCCTAAAATATGGTCGACAAAAATCGGTTCATGAAAAGGCGACAAGGCAACTCGCTGTTACATTTGAGAGATAAGTTGACGGATAAACTCACAAAGGCAAGCTGTCCTTTCCCAGGGTGGGGTTCATTATGTAGTCCTTGGTAATGGGCTTCACCCACAGCAGGACCATGATGAGCGGGGACAGGAAATTGATATGAAGCAAAGTTCTTCAGAGAACGGCGGAGACGTGAGATTGCCAGTTAATATGCGCACGGAACATACATGAAAAAGAGGGAAAAAAGACATTTATAGAATAAGCGTAAGGTCATTTGTCAGAAAAAAAAGATGACTTAATATGGAGGATTTTTTTTTTATGGGCATCAAATTTCAATAAGATATACAAAAATCAAAGTAAAACGTAAACAAAGAAATACTGTGCCTCACTGTGTAAATTTGGTTGTGGTCACATTGAGGGCGTCGAGATGCATCTGGGCCAATCGCAGACCTGGGAAGGTTAAAAAGGCTCCAATCAGTGCGCAGAGGAAGGCGAGGATTAACTTGAAGGTAAGTTTTGAAATGGGACCCCTGTCAAGGAGAGAAAAACAGATGCCGGGGAGTCAAGAAGACTTTCCGAACGGAATGAACTTGACCGAAACAAAACTTACTGCGACTCCAAGCCCTGGTGTTCCAGGAACTGCAGCGCGCTATCAGAGAAGTTGGCGAAACCTTTCAACGCAGACAAAAAAAAAAAAAGTTCAGCTCGAGACTGACAGAAAGTGAGGGTTGAGGACTGCAACGAGCGGAGCAACATTCACCAGTTTCCAGCCCGAATTCCAGGTAGTTCTCAGTTACGATGAGAATGGCCATGGCTTTGACAAAGAAGAAGAAGCCGAACGTTATGCAGAGGGAGCGCTCGCCTCCTTCCTCCAGCTTAAAATAGTGAGTCGTCAGAGAGAAGAGAATCTTACTGAAAGGGGGGGGGAGGGCACAGTCAAGGAAAAGTGTCTCCAATGGAACATTTGAAGTATTTTCCACATTTTCCTCCGGTCTTATTTTCTTCTTCTGACCACATAAGAGTCACAGTGTGATACGTGCATGTGATTGAGGGGTGGTTGTAAGCGCGCACACTCGCAACCCCGCCTCCGTAAGTGAGAAGTCATCATTTTGCTTGCTTGCTAAGGCGTTGAAGGCAATGTTTTTCTGAGCTTAATTTACAAGATAATGCCCCTTTATTTACCCTTGTTGCTCTCATGCACGGATTGGCTAGCTAACAGCCAATCAGAGTGTTCAATTGTCGCAGACGGCCGTTTTGCAACACGTGATTGATGGCTCACTCATTCAAATCATATCTAAAAACCGCAATGACACAAAAATCTCTTAATTCTCATTTCTAAATGTTGCTTTTTTACTTTGGTTTGTCCCTGCTTCGATTATGAATGTATTCAGCACATCTCCTATGGGGGTACATTGGATTTCATGAAACCATGACTGTGGATGTTATGATAAACCATGACTTCTCAGCCATGATGCTTGCTGAACTGATTTTGCCTGTAAGACTCATTAATTTTTCCTCAACTGATTTGTACAGTCTAGTGGTCTCGGTAATGATGTAAAAAGTTCCGATTTTTTTTCCCTGTGATTTTTTTTTTTTTTAACATAACAAAAACCACGCATTGGAGCATTGGAACACGGGCGCGTGGACCTTTATTTGAAGCACCTGCAGTGTCACCAAAACAGAACATTCTCATCGGTGCAAGGCAACATTTTTGACAAAGCTCCAATGATTCTTTTTGCAGGGGCATCTGACGGTGAGCGCATCGACAGAGTTCAGAGACCAAAGTGATCTTGCAAAACTCAATCTTGCAGTTACGTGAAGGCTAACAGCACAGAATTGTTGGCTACTGCTCCAGTTAGTCTTAAACATTGTCATCGCAAATGAAACGGGAAAACTGAAAATCAAGTGCTCCATTAGCACATATATTGAAGAAACACGCTTCCTCGTATTCATAGTCCCATGTCATCCGCTCCTTGGTCTATTCCCTGTCAGGGGCTGCGCTGGGAAATTTAGGTCTCCAATCTTTGACGTAGCCGGGGAAATGACACACCATCTGACCGCGGTGAGCCGAGGTTGACCAGGAGCACTGGAAAAGATTGATTCCTGTGGTTGGTGGCACGGATAATGCATATTATTAGGCCATCATTCAGCGTAGCAAAATAGCAGGGAGCTGTGGACCATAAAGGTGCCGGCAGTCAAGCCTGGTAGGAGATCGCCGCGTCATTTTAGAGCCTCGGCTGCTGCTGCTGCTTGGATCTACACAATCTAGCTGAAATGATTTGGTCTACCTTACGGACAAAGAAACCACTAAACTGTGGCCACTTAACATAGGAGAGTTTTAAGTTTCAAATGATTAAATAAGGGAGTACACATTGTGTGCGTTTGCTGAAGCGGTTCCGTTCACGCCACTTCTAAAGCACAACATCTTTAAGCTGTCATCACAGTAATGACACATCTGCCTTTGCTGCGGCTTATGAAGGAGAGAGGAGTCGAAGCCGCTTGAGTTTTCTTGTTTCGAAATTTGCGCTTGTCTTTGTTGGCGCATTTCATGCCGTCGCATTGCTGTCGACATCACGCTATTTACGCAGTCAACACAAAACCGCCGCCCGCATTTGGTCAGCATAGGCAGCCTGGCTGTCGAAGGTTAAGCCTTTTGGTAATATTTGTGTTTAGATATTAAGTAAGTGTTTCACGACCTTTACTTAGCCAAGCACCTGAATTTACATGAGAAAAATAGTTTCTTTTTTTTTTAAATTGAAATGCAAGGCATTTAGTTTAGGAGAGGTGTATTTCTTCAAGTGGATGACCCCCGATGACTAATTGAGATGAAACAGTCAGTTCATCGAAGGGCCACCATTTGAGGAAATAAAATATTTTTCTCGTTGCTCTGGCAGGGACAACTTACATCTGATATGAAAGGTTATTGTTCAGCGCCGTCATAGGACCGTCATGACAGTCTTCTCTTTTTATAGCTGCTCATAGTCTGTGAGGCAACGAGAGGGTTTTGTCGAAGCTGCTTTTAAAAACGACCTTCTGGTGTCATTTGGAAAGCCAGGGGCGGATATAAAAGCAGATCTTTTCAAAATGGTTTCCATATGACTCACAGCGCAGCATTTGTGTGATTCGAACGCAGCATGCGGCGTTGTCGGTCCAGAGAACGTTTGGCGTGACATCATGTGAGGAGCGATTGAAGGATACACGACAAAGGCGAGCACAAGCATGGACCAGACCACACTGATGTTCATCTCTCCTGAGGGTTGAGCAACACTGTAGTAGAGCTCCGTTATTAGATAGACCACAGTCGCCGCTACCGTGAAATCAACCAGCCACTGGAACTCTGGGAAGTAGTGCAATGCTAAGGGCACAGAAAAAGGGAATGGGTTTTGTTTCCAAATTAAATCTATATTTAGAAGGCACAGCCAACATTGTATTGAGAATGTTGGCACCCGCCCCCCACCCCGCCAAACAAAGCTGTAGAAAATATGTTTGTACCCAATGTGTCGACTTCAGTGATGTATTTTGTCTCGAGTTGAAGATCGATGTCCTTGGGTACCGTTAGCGGCTTGTTTTCTATGTGACCGTTGTACTTCCTGGTGTAAAGAGCAACATAAAAAGGAGTCAGACAATTCTACTTTCCACCGAATTTTTTTTTCATTGGTCATCCATGAAAAACCACGAGCATGGAAAGAGAGTACGTGTTCTTTCTTTTCAACGGCAGTCTTTAGGCAGAACTAAGTCACTCACAGCAGCTAAAAGAGAACGACTCTTTGAGCATGAGGAACTATCTGATGGGCCTCCTCGGCTCTGGCCTGTGTTTGTTGAGCTCAGTGTGTGTGCAACATTCACAGGACAATGTCACTGTCAGAGTCCCGGACCAAAACATGCCCGAGACACATTTGTGTCTCCGAGGCACCTGACAGGAAAAAAAAAAAAGGGGGGGGGGCTCAGCTTCATCCCACTGAAGGAGTCAGTGATCCAACAATGAGAAACTGAGTTGCATGGCATGAGCTGGTAAGAAGACAGTAGTCCATCTTTTTCTTTTGGGGGATTATTGAACATGCGGAGCCGCAGAACACCAACCTGCCTCATACCGGGTCAGAGAAAAGGACTTACTCTAAAACCAAGCCCCCCTCCGCCCTTTGAGGATTAACTTCCACTACTGACTGCAATTTAAATTCCTATGAAGAGAAATAAAGCATGCAGGAAAGTGCACTAAATTCATATGTTCAATGTATGCTTCAACACTCACCCACCGAAGACAAAATTGTCTTTGGCGAATGTTTTTGAATTCAGGGTTGTCCGTGGTGAAGTGTGAGGACCAAGTTTGTTTCAATAGGACTACGGTGGATCCTCAAAATGTGCAAGGTCAGCGGATGAGCAATATCAAATATGGCTTAAAGGTCGCACAAAATCTGAGACGAAAACGAGTTAAGACATAATAACTCAGCACAAAATGCTCTCCCCTACTTCTGTACTGTATCTTATCGGTGAAAAGCCACAAAGAAAATGGCAAGAACATGATTTATGTTTATGATTTATCTATAGTTACTAATTTCGAGTCTCATTTTGTCATCTCGTATCGCCAGATTCGCATGGAGGGAGGAGGTAGAAATGTTTTGGAGATATGCGCCACCGCTCCTCGATCACCTCATTGAATGGAAACGTCTACTTAAGATGACATCACATCACTGTCGTGTAGCTTCTACCGGATAGCATCTTTCGACCGCGACAGCTGTTTGCCGTGCGCACACATACCTGTCTTTCTTCTTCTGGCCCTTCTGTTTCCCAGCAAGGTTCCTCAACTCATCTTCCGTAGGGTGCTGATACCACCGCAGACTAGCAAAAACGAGAGCAATAACAATAAGGACGATACACTTAGCCATGCAATGATTTTTGGTGAGTAGATTTTGATGGCGAAAAGAGTTGATCATACGATGTGGGCTGTCATGTAAACGCATCACTTGGAAAACAACTGGGACCTGTAATTTAGAACCCCGTCCCTAGAACACATACATGCGGCAGCCGCGGCTTTTTTTTTTTTAATTATATAAAAGTGAATGAGGAAACCAGTGTAAAACCTTTTTAATCAGAAAATGTATTCATGGTTCCGCAAAGAGAAAATGAATTATTAAATCTGTTTAAAAATGTTGTTTATGAATAAAAACAAAAGCATTTGTGGTGCCAATTAGGGGAGATCACCTTTTATTTTATATTATGCAGCATTATTATTTTTTGTCATTCTTCTATCCAATATTTTCCTCGCTGTCATCTCTATTTTGAATCTCCAAACTTTTTGGAATTCAGGAAAAGGCATTGAACTGAAAACAAACAAACAAATCTGTGTGACAGCGTGAATTACCTGCCACTGCAAAGTAGCCATCGTGCGAAGGAATAATGAGGTATGATTTTTTGTATCACACTGGCCATTACCATCGTAACCACCAGCTGCACACCGATCACACCCTGTGAAAAACAGAACGATTTAAGTGGCATTTAAAGGCAAACAAAATTTCATTTCAAGTGAAGTGCTTCAAGGATTCGGGAGCGTAGCATAGCAGCATATTACACTAGTACAAAATCTATTGACAAAAGATTCAGCACCACAGCCTTGATGGAACTCAAAACACGATTCGTTTTTCCCGTGGTAGGAAAGTATACGGTCTGACGATTATATTTCCATTGAATCTGCAATAACGTCACGTTAGAGAATGAAAAGCCGGCACGGCGACTGTAGATACAAAAAGATTAACGCAACACCAGCAGCTCAATATCAAGCTCGCACACCTGGATCAATATTCACTTTGTACTTAAGAGCTCAATCATCGCCATCAAGCTGAGCTGGAAAGCATCGGCTGTTCGGAAGCTCGGCAAATTGGCTCAGGTCTTCAGAAATTAGAGCGAATCGCTTTGCACACAAGAAAGGAAAGGGGATTCAAACCTTTAAAGAACACACATCACCTGAGTTCATCATGGTTAGACATGCTACATACAATCCCACATCAAAATGAACACGTTTTGCTTCAACGGGAATTAAATCCGTGTTAGCCAAGACAGAAGTGTTCACAGGATGTGACTGACAGGCCGGAGCGGCAGACAAGACCTACATTTGAAATTGGTCACGGGGGCTGGTGCACATTTCAGCTGGTCTAAGCTCCAGAACCACATGTCAATACTTCCTCAAGTCACCCAGAGAGGAGAGAGTGCCAATAACGTGGCAATTATCTTTGCTCAGAGGTGACTGGTGGCCAAACATAATGTCTGTGGCTCAAGACCCCCCACCTGACACAATCCCAGTGTGTGCTATATGGGTCAAAAAAAGCGCACCCCACCTCAAGTTGCTTAGGTGGGTGCTGCTTAACTCTCGTCATAGGAAACCTGCAAGGATCTCGCACCTCGGGGGAAATAGAGCGAGCACTGTTTCTCTTATCTTGCCCGTACTGCTTGACCCCCCTCCATCAGACAACCAATTGAAATCGGTGGGGGGCAGGCAGAGGGGTTTCTGCCCCTGAAGCTGAGCTCGGAACCTTACTGAACGATTTTTTTTTTTAAACGCATGTGTGTTAAAACCATTCTGTCATTGTAAAATGGGGAAACAATTTGAAAGGGGACATTATGGAAAGTACGGCAAAATGCTTAAAGTAGCCAGTGATGCCTCCAAACAAGGTAAGCTGCCTTGAGCTTTTGTTGGATGTCTAAATGAACTTATCAACACCATTGTGGTTTGGCGGCAGGTGACATTTGTGTTTGCTGGGGTTTCCATGTGCCACATACACACAGTAGATTGTATGCGCATCTGCCTCATCAAGTTAAAATACAGTACTCGCAATCTCTTTAAGGGCACTCGCTTTGGTCTGCACCTTTGCTCCGCTTCCTCCAGCAGAAGCAAGCAGCTGGCTGCTAAGTAACGTTGAAAGGTCAACAACCAGGCAAATAACCTTTCACTCTCACACCTATGGAGCCTTTGGTAACCTGACATATATTTTAGAATGTGAGAGGGAGTCAGAGATCCCCGAGAAAACCCACGCACGCACACACAGGGGAGAACATGCGAACTCTGCAAAGGAGACCCTGAGACAGGATTAAAAACCCGGGACACCCATCAACTTAATTGATGGGTTTAAATTGCACTTAATTGAACTTATTGACCTTATCCATATTTGTATTTATATTGCACTTAATTGAACTTATTGACCTTATCCATATTTGTATTTATATTGCACTTAATTGAACTGTGTTTCCTTTTCTCTTAAACCTTTCTCTTCTTTCTACCTACAATCTTGCTGCTGAAGGCTGTAAATTTCCCCAGTGTGGGACAAATAAAGGATTATCTTATCTTATCTTATCTTATCTTATCTTATCTAACTAACCACAATTCACTGCTCCATACATGCTTCTATTCACTATTGTAATCTAAAACAACAGCAACTGCTTCCCACCCAAAGTCAAGAGCAATAGGCTCCAGCTCAACTGCGATCCTAATGAGAATATTAAATTCACAGGATGAATGCACAATTTGATGAATAGCAAAATTCGCAAGAG
>CAAKHF010014151.1:5108-17444 GCA_901007745.1 Hippocampus kuda
CCCCCCCCCTAATTAATGACACAGGCAAACTAAAGTTAATTGAAATATGAGCATCCCCTCGTTTGACTTTAGAAAAATACAATCGGCCGTGTTTTTGTTGTTCAATGGCTCTCGTTGCTTATTCTTGTTTGTCACATTCTCATCGATATCTGGGATGGCGAGGAAGTATAAAGAAAGAATCGTCTTAGCTCGAGTAAACAGGAGGCAACATATTCAACCCCCCGACATTGATTCAGACTCACACATTAATATTCGCCCTGCTGCAGATAATCACGGCAAGGTGTATGATTTGTTTTCATTGATTAAGTGACACCTCGCCGCGCGGTTATTAATATAGTTTGCATTGATATTATTTCTGCATTAACAACGCTACGAGCGCGAGGGCGAGAGATTGCACGCGAGATGCAAATGAACAGCAAGCTCTAATCAGCGCCGCTTTGGAGACAAAATCTTTACAACTCTAATCAATCTCTGCGGATGAGCTTTACAAACTTTTGAATGCCGCTGTTTTCTTCTTTTTTTTTTTCTTTGAACAGGCGGCACCCTCCTGTCAGATAGCTGGCGTGTTTTGCAAATTAAAAAGCCTTCCAGGAATATGAATTAAGTTGCACAGGCCCGAACGTCGCTCCCGTTCATTGGCGGCGAACATTTAACTGAAGAGGAATTCTTTGCGGCAAATGCAATTTGCCCGACAATTCTCAACCTAGCATGGGGCTGTGATGCACAGAAAAAGACGCAGTCTGGCACCCTAGTATTCCATTTTTTATTTTTTTTAATTTTTATCACAGCTCTTTTGTCACATAGGCCTATGAACTGAAATAGCGCGACAAAATAAATATACAGATGGGCTGTCGCTGCAGCCTTTATGCTGTGGTATTCCCGCGCCAAGAACATTTCTGAAGTTAACGGTATTTATGCTCCCGCGGTGTTGGTCACAGTCTGTCACACTTTATTTGCATCTGCATGTCCGATTAACAAATATGACATATTCCTAAGATCAGGCTCCTAGCGCTCCAACCACCCACCATGGCAATTAACTGTCTACTAAGCTAACAGGCGGAACACACATGCCTGACGCAAGCCAGTCGCATATCAAGCTCCTCTCCTCTGGAGATTTCGTGTCGCAGTGAATACAAATTCACAGAAACTATCCGGACTGAACAGTTATGATTTTAAAAGATACAATTATGAAGGCCAAGTGTAATGTTAGCTAGGGTGAAAACTACTCTTGGACAAACTGAATTGGCTTTTTCAAGCTAGTCTTTGGGGCTTTTAAGGAATCAGTGGCAGCTTGCTATCGCTCCCTATGATGGAAAGAAAACGGCACAAAACAAAGATGACAGTAAGGTTGAAATACTTAACCTCAAATTTTGGGGGTTACTTCAGATTAGCTTTTGTATGCAAAACTCGAACCACTTTGAAATTATTGTAAAATACAGTATTTAGAGCGAAAATTAAATGTGGGTGGGGGGTGGCAGTGACTGGACTCCTGCATTTCACATGCGAGGGGAAAAAAAAATTCCAACAAAAACTTGATTCTGTGACATCAAACAAAACTAAAAACCAATTGAACATGAAACTTGTTGCGAGAATCTAGTAGGATACCAAGTCATGCAATTAAAAAATTTTTTTTGGGATGTACTTTAGTTTACTTTTCGTATTTTGTGCATTTTAATTGCGACATTTTTAAATGTGTTGTTTTGTTTTTGTGAAGGCATAACAATTAATTTTATATTAATAATTCTCTACATTTTATACAAAATGTTGAAATTGAATCTATATTTCAGTTCAAAAGTGTCGCTTTTTGGGGGGTGAGGTTTTATTATGAATATTATTTTTTTAACCCCTCACTGTATTTTCAGGGTAACATTGGAAGCTTAAAAATGTCAACTTTTTTTTTGGGGGGGGGGGACTCAGAATTTTGAGGATGTCCTCACTTAGGTGAATTGGATTTCCCAAGCTTCTCTATAAAGATCTCAATTGCAGGCTCTCTGCATTGTCACAGCGTGAAAGGGGAAACAAACCCCTGCAATTTTTGGGTCGCTATGATTTGAGGCTCTTCTCTTTTAATTAAATAGAACATTATAGTAGAACTAATGAAATATGTAGATAGCTGACAATTTTGGAGGTAACTTTAAAAAAAAAACATGTTCTTTGTCTTCTGGGGTTACAATATAACATTTTCAGATTAGCATTTTGGAGTGTCACAGAATCACATCCTGGAGATCGACACATGAATTGGATTTGGTCAAATCTGACCTTAAATGATTACGGAAACAAACAAAAAAAAAATCGCCATTTCAAACTACAGTCCTAATCCTTTTCTACACGAGAACCTCTCTGATCCCATCAATCAAAACTGCTCATCAATATCACTGTAAAGGCGCTTGTATTTGCTATTATTAGACGGCCTAATGCATTACTGCAAAGAAAAACCGTAGATGTCATCTGGCTGCTGCTGTCATTTTCATTTTATCCAAGGCGGCATCTCGAGGTACAGCGATTGTCACCAAAGTAAACTATCTGTTCTGCTTCTTTAAACCACTGACCGTCGGGGCATAGCCAATATGGAGGCTAATCCATTCTTGTGTCTATACGACGGCATGCTTATGGAGGCATATTTGCTTAGGGCAGCCATGCAAATTATTACTTACTGCCCCGTAAGCTTGATAACACAAATTAGATCCCCATTAAAGTTGAACAATGTATGTAAAATGAGAGGAGATGTGGCAAGTGATACCTTCGAGGGATGCTTAAGTCGCACGGCACTAAAATATGCCTCATGCTGGCAAACTTCAAAAGTGGAGAGATGTTTATCCTCGGGATTGGAGGGTTCATAATAGTAATCTCCTGCGCACAGAGGCAGCTGCCAGGTGGAGGGTAGCACAGTGCATGTTTATGAATGGAAATCATTACGGGGACCGGGGAGCATACCAGCACGGACCAGTGATACAGAACTTTTCCATCCAAGAGCTCTTAAAAGTTTGAAGTGCAGGGCGCGGCCTTTCATGAAGATGAATGCGGGTCATATTTGAGAACAATAGGTCTCGTTAATTCCATCCTGCCACCTGAGGGGCCCAAAGGAGGACATAGGCTTTGACACGGCTCCCCCACCGCGTCCGCCACCTTCCTCGACCTTTACGCTCTTATCTGATGAACCGCTTTAATTTGTGTGCCCGACACCTCTCGCGGGTGCCAGTGCACATGCTCGCTCACTTTTTTAAAGAGGTGGAAGTGCTGTTTGCGGTGCGATAGACCAGAGAGGAAGCGCTTCGGGGGCTAATTCGAACCCTTTACGTGTTGTCTTTGAGTCCCTTTCCCTTTTTGCTCCTGCGGCAGGCCGCCTGATTGGATTCATCTTAAAACCTCCCCTTTGTCCGGCCGACCGTGCAGTCTGCACTTTTTTTTTTTTGCCCCCCTCCGGACTGATGACTTTCAGTGGCCGGCGGTGAAAGAGATGAGGCCAAAACACAAAGGCAAATTAAGGGTACAAAAACACTCGCCATTGTCCCATTGTTGAGGGTCACAAATCATCAAGTAAAAGCAACACAGCGGTGGTTGAAATGTATTCGCCTCTATCCCGTTGACCCCCAGCATCCCACCTAATCTCCCCCTCCACTCGCCTCCTCTTTATATTCATTAGATTCATTATTGGCCACAAAGGATTGCCAACAAAACAGCTTGTGATTTTAGTTGAATTCGTCCCCCTCGGAGGCCTGCAGGGAAATTAAAGTAGGTGACTATCACTGGAGGGGGGGCAGGTTTGACACATCTGAGGCTTTCCCTGATGCTAATAGCAAAGCGTATCCAAAATACACAGGAGCTGACCTCAAACAGATTGCGGGGGTTCACAATCATTAGTTTGCAAATGAAGCGCGAGTACATTGGTTCAATGGCGGAATCATCCCACTCTCAACCTTTTGATTAGTGTTTGTCAACTCCCCCTTTTCTGCCGTCGCACGCCCCCACCCACTTGCGCGCCAGAAATTAATAAAGCAGACATAGCGACACTTTGCAGCCTGGCGTCTCCAAGCACCTGTTAAACAAATGCACTTAAGGCAGGAGTCAAATCGCAGCCATGTTGAAATTGGTGTAAAATCTTCATTTAGATGACGTCCCCGGGGCCCGCTCATTACTTGAGATTTATATAGCATTAGTTCTGCCTCGCAAATGTGCCGCGCGCCATTTCACCTCAGTAAAATATGAAGAGGTTTGATAAAAAGGCGACAACAGATTTCCTCATTTGAGAAGCAAAAAAATGCAAAACCTTTTAAGAGGTTCATTAATTCAACTTGTGGCATGCGGCAAGTTCTGTGGCCTCCAGCGCCCGATGCTGCACGCTGCGAGACGGCTGATTGGCACACTGTAGGACGCGGAGAGAACAAGTGTGCCGGTGAATTAGACAACACCTGCAGACGTTCACTTTTAAAGGTGTTTATGGAGGTAAAAAAAAAGCTCGTCAAAATCTTCAACAGTACGCTTACAAGTGCGGGAGTGTGTTTTTACCCATGTACACATGCTGCATATCAGGAAAATTACAGTATGGTCTGATATCTTCATTCCAATTTCTCAATTCTTTTTTTCCTGCTCACGTCACACGTTTGTGTGCGCACGTAGGGCTCAATCATTTGTGCCCCCCATAGGCCAATTCAAAAAGGGAACATGCTGCCAGCCACGCCCACTAGTCTGCTTAAGTGACAAAAATTAGGGCTTATGGTAGACCGAAGAAAAAGGAAAAGGGGGTAGAAGTAGAAAACTCAAAGTCAGAAGTTGAATTACTGCTTTCTGTATCCTATACAATATTTATATTGGAGTGGAAAAAAAGCAACATCTGATGGCTTTCACAGCCATGTTACAGAAGTTACAGGAAGCTTCGACAGACATTGGAAGGAGGACAGCGTACCACTATTCCGTATTAAACATAAGATTCATAGTGGACCATAATAAAAAAAAATAATAATAAGAGTAGGAGCAATAGGTAGATATAGCAAGAAGACTAATGGCTCTGAAATAAAAGAAAAAAATGTATACCACTCCTTGATATCGAGTAGAAAGTACAAATTGAATGGTAAATGTGCTTTGACACAAGAGTTAGAACAGAGAGCAGACAGGAGTAGAATCCCTGCTTTGTATGAAATATAAGCTCATTGGCAATCGACGCCCGGGCAGTGTGGAGCAACAGGGACAGAAGGTAGAAAGCAGAATGACTTTCACACCCAGGAAGTAGACCTCGAAAGAAAGAGAGGTACAGAGTAGGATCACGGCTCCGTATTAACTATAAAAGACATGAAGAGCCCTGTTTCAGTGATAAGTAATAGGAAGTAAAAATAGGAAGATGTAGTATCAAGAATAATCACTGCTCTGCATGAAATGACAGATACTATACAAAGCTCTGTATCAAATAAAAAAAGCTGAGAATGGATGGTGCGAGTGACAAGCATCATGGGCACGTCTACGAGGGAAGTAACCCAAAAGAGGGCAGTGAGAGTGGCGGGGACGGGGGGTTCTTCTTGCTGCAGTCCCCCATTGAGTTTGTCTGTTTCTGTGGCCAATCTGTTTTGTTCTCAGGCCTTTTCAATTTGTTTACATTTGGCCCCGACCAGAGAGCACAGTCTATTGATTTATTGTCCCCGCTTCCTGAGAGTGGCGTTAAGAGCGCACAGACCCCCGACCCCATCTTCGGGCTCCGACAATGTGTCCCTAGATGCCGGCCCCTGCTACAAGATGGGGAGAAGTGAGGGAGGGCTGAAGCGTCGCAAGGACCTCACAGGGCAAACACGTCAAGCGACGCGGAGGCCTGAGAGACAGCGACAATGGAGCCGAGTGTGAGGAGTAAATTCCGTGGGACGTTTACCTCCTGCGAGGAAGTGTGTTTTCAACACACACACACACACACCCATATGTGTGTATGTGTGTGTGCATGCATATATATATATATATATATATATATATATATATATATATATGTGTGTGTACACATACACACTCACACGAGCGTAGTTTGTATTCATATTTTGTGACAGCTCCTTTTGCAGATTGATATTCCAGAAGCATCTGTCTGAAACTGCACAGAACAATCTCAACGAGTGAAAAAGAATCATTTCGGATGAAAGTTGAAATGTATTGTCACACGGCCTTTGGCTTCAGCTCGCTTGAAGATAAACAATTTCCCATGAATATATGGATGGCCTCCTCTATCGAGCCATCACTAAAATCGGGACGCGTCCCATACTGAGCCTATTGTAGTCCATTAAAAGAAATCCTTGCCTGTGGCAACCGTTTTGCCGCTTTCAAGTAGATAAATTCCTTCCAAGAGGGATAAGAAAGCATTTCGACAAAACTGCATTAAAGAGTAATGTTTGTCAGCGGCTCAGATAAAAACTTCACAATACTTTTTTTTTTTCTTCTTCTTCTTCTCCCCTCAGAGGCAGCGGCAGCCATAAATGCATTGGCAATGCGTAAAGCTGATTGGGGAGGCTGCCTACAGGTTAGCAGGCCTCATTTCCAATCTGTGACAGCAATATGGGAGGACGCACGCTCCCATCCCGATTGCTCGCGTCTCAACACGAGCCGTGGTCACTCTATATATGGAAATCTCTGTCTTCGGGGCGAAATAAAACAAAATTAAATAAATAAAAAGAGGTGAGATTGGCACTTTAACCCTACCGCCCTCCTGAAAATATGTTTTAGTCTGATACATTATACTCGCGCGAATTATTTAGCAAGACGATACAAGCTTGATATTTCCCCATAATAATGAGATGTTGAGGTGGCAGCTGGAATGTTCCGGTCCGGCGAGCAGCATCTATGAATGGCGAGAAATGAAGTAAATATGGCGGGCTGGGACACAACACGGGCAGAATGTGAACGAGCCGAATGCTTTGGTGGCACCGGACGGAATCATTTCTTTTTCATGGGTCTCCTTTTGTTGTGCGGATAGCGGCATCGCATCTCAAATCAAAAATGCTTTAATGCATGACATTAAAATGCTAAAATACGACACGTTTGTTGGAAGGAAATGGATCGACTGTATTTTTCAACAAGGGTACACATCTATAAGGGGAGAAATCATTACCAAACTGCTGAAAAAATAGATTTTTTTTTCGGGGGGTGTTTGCATGAAAACTGATGTCTATGTGTTGCATTCTCTCAAAAGCCAAACAATCTATTCATCATTTGTAATATTCATTCTGACTGAAAATGCAGGAATGTGCTCACAAACAATTCAAATCAATACACAAGCAAGTGCTGCTGCGTTCTAGTGCTTGTGGATAAGTAGGGAATTTGGGTTTCTTTTCTTTTCTTTTTTTTTTATTTTTAAAGAGTGGAAGATATTTTTCCCTCATTATATTTCAAATAGCTTCCCAGTAACAAAATGGAGCCTATATGCAATTTTGCTATTTGCTATTCATATTGGCTGGTCAATTGGTAGCGTAAAACGCTGGAAACTATTTTATTGATCATTAAGAAGGCACACACTGAATTGCCAAAAGGCGTTGTCGAGTAACATTTGTCTATTTTGTTTGTTTTTTTAATGTTATGCATTGAGGATGTTTCAGTACCTATTGGTACAAGGGAGGAACCAAAAAGTTTGGCAAACACTGCTTTGTAACAATCAAAAAAACAATATATCTACATTTACGAACGTTATTATTCTCCCTTTTCACAGATTCATTGAATAATACAGTACGTTTAGTGTTGTGGTTTGCAGCGGTTTAAAACTGCACTACCGAGTCCTCCGTCACCTTTACATGACAGACAATTAAATAAACTGTTAAATGACAGTATACTCATGATAGCATCAATCAAACCTGAGAACTTACACGGTTACCCAATATTGTGTCTCGTGAGTGTACGTGAACAATGTGACTTTTCAATTTGTTTTCCTCACTATGGTGCGAACAGTTGCTATAGCTCACAAACACCTCATACATACAAGTCTTTTAATCTCTCCGGCACAAAAAAAACAAAACAAAAACAAAAGCAAAAATAAGGACTGCTGCGCTAAATTGAGTTGAAAGAGGCCACCTGTCGACATGTCGCCTTCACAGAACAAAGTCACGCAGTTGTTGCAGTCAGACAAAGAGACGGAAGAGAAAAATCCATTCACAAACGCTGAATACAGCCAAGGTGCATCTCGCATTTTCTCTTTCTGTACGACAGAAGACTTGAAAGAACATGACAAGTGTTTCAATGTGACGCTTTTCACTCATCAGATTCTGCAATCAAGGTAAACCCTGACGTTCTGTCGTTTTACACCCCCCACCCCCATTAAAATGCAGGCCACATGTATTCATTGCTGCTGTTTGAGGAGTGAATGCAGGACGCAACACAGATTCGATTGCGTTTTCCCATCAAATGCTTTTCATTCAGTGCCTACAAATTTAAATACTATCAAATATCCATGATGCTAGATGTAGCTTAATTCTTTCTTCGTGAAACACATTTGGAATTATTATTTAAAAAATATAAACCACATGACTAAATATTAATTAAATAAAGACAACAGAAAATTCCCAAAACGCTTTGCTACTTTCATTTAGAAAGAAGCTGAGCAAGTGCACCTATTGAGGACTTCGGCACTATGTGAACTGACTTTACATGTTATTGCAGGATTCAGATGTCATCTTTTTTTTTTTTTAATATTGAGCTAAATATGACAACAGTTTTATCGATGGATTTTTATTAAAATGTTTCAATAATTTTTTTCCATTGATGCATTGTTTTGCCAATCTGAAATTGTTGACTGAATTAGGCAAATCAAGTGAATGGAAAGAAGGAAAAAAAAAGGTGTTTCTAGTGTATAGCTCGCCACCCCCACTCCATCCCCACGCCAAACTCTGTTTTGTTCTATTTTACCCTCTCAGAACATCCCAGCGCTTTTCAGGGCCTCCTTTGTTCTTGGTGAAGGGGTCTTTTATTTGGGGAGGGGGGCGGGGGGGAGAGAAAAAAAATCTCCAATCTCAGACTCACGCTTTGCCTTGATGCAGATCTTCATTAATCTCGGGGGCCGCTGCAGGCTCTACGGCAGCCTGACGTTTTGATGGGAATTGAATTTGATAGTGTATTGTGACTTGTATGGAGGCCCACAATGGCCCGTGTTCCTTCCTGTGTCTGCGCACAATCGGAGAGACCCAATTAAATAATTTGGTACAATAAAGGCGAACAAAGGAGTACGCAGGCACAAAGTGAGGGCTCCAACATTTGCATTCTACCTATTTCTGTATCATGTTAATTAATTTGGGGTTGGAACCACAAGAGGAGTGAGTGAGTGGGGGGAGTGAGCACAATAGAAAACAGCGCAGCTCGTTTGAAAATGACGCTCTGTATTCATGTGGCGTGCTAAATCAACATTTTACAATTGAACAATTCCACTGGAGAGTCGGAGATGATTAAGGGTGACTCTCATTTATTATTTAAATATTTAGGCAGTTAGCTTCGCAGTTGGATTTCATTTAGACTATTTTTTTTGTCGTTTCTAAAATGACTTGAGGGTGACTTGGAAAACGAGGGGGGACAAAAACGAATAAAAATTAATTTAACATCTAAAGACTGTCACAGTCACCTGCTCATTAAACGACAAAGCAAATTGCGCTCTGTGTAACTGCTTTTGTTGATGGCAACGTGTCATATTCAGTTTTTTTTTTTTCTTTACTCGCGAGTGGGTGGCTGATAAGCAGCGATGGGACCCATATGGGGCTGTCAGCAGACTGCTGGTGGGCTCTTTCGCGCTCTCGCCTGGTCCAGCTGCTGTAATTGAAAGAAATGAGCCATGGAGCTGACACATTAGCATGGTCCCAAGAGATGAAGCCCCCCACACACACACACACACACACACACACACACACACACACACACACACACACACATTCTCACTCTTTAAACATACCAACTCTATCTAGCTACAAGTGTAACCCAGACGACGTGGGCTCGGCCTGCATATACGCGTACACACTAGTGAAAGTGACACCACGCCCGGCCATCACACAGGTGGGGGGGTTGGTGATGAGAAACTGCCCCCGCAGTGAGTTAATCAGCTCATTGCGCTGCCAGCACTGCCGTTTATTCGCCATTTATCCTTGCGCTCACGGCCCCCCAGAGGGTTGCCTGTCTGTGAGGTAGCACCTGCAGCTTCCCTGACACTTAGATTTAATGCAGCGCATGCAGCCCACGCACTAGATTACACTGGACACTGATGAGAACTTATTTGCACTCTGATGAGACAAACTGCAAACCCCATCATGCACTGACCGGTCTAAAGCAATCCTCCTGTAGTGTTAAAATGATGTCGGCGTAAACGTGACAGCCAAATCCCTGCTTTGCGCTCATCCTGACTTAGGAATCCATTTGTTGCTTCTTGAATGAATGACTGTATGAAATAGATGACATCAATCAACTTGCCTTGCTATCTGTGGACTGTCATAATAATACCTGCATTCCTGTGGAAGAGACTAAAACGGTTATATACCTTCAAAGTCTTACAACATCAGCAAATCGTAGAAGATGTAATCTAATCACAGTGAGGATGTGAAAGACGAAAATCACAATTGTTTTTTTGTATGATCGCAGTGATGGCCAAGGAAGCAAAAATTGTCTGGACTTCTCTATTCTTCAATTTTATGAACTTTGAACTGTTTGAGAACTTCTGTATGAGTTCCGCCAAAGGCTATTTTTAACCAGTATATTCATTTTTCACGAGAAGTTTTATTTTGAGAACCTCAAGAAAATACAATACTGCAGCAGTTACTTAAAGCATGCTACTGAACACCGATTGATGGGCTAACAGTGCATTGGAAGGGCAAGCAAGGAAACTGTATGTAAATAAAGCAGACTATGTAACCTAATGCTGTTCGTGTACCGTATTTTTGCAACCATACGGCACACCATATTAAAAGGCGCAGTCTCAGTTACAAATGCTATTTCTGTATCAATACACAAGGCGCACTTTACTATTGGATGCGGGTATGGTTAAACATAAGATAGCTTAAAAAATACGGTAGCTAGCGTATGTTTTTAAAAAGGCAGCGGGAGCAAAACTGAGTTTGGTTCTATTTTAGTGAAATATTTAACAATGTATTAATTTTATTTTTGGACAATCCTCATCCACGAATCCATCAAAGTTTTCATCTTCTGTATCCGAAATGAACAGCTGGGCAAGTTCTCCAACAAACACGCTAAGTTCCCTCGCATCATTATCAGAGTCAGTCTGGTTGCCGTCCGGCTCCCCAGAAATGATGCAGACTTTTGCGAAACCTCAAACAACAGTGCAAGCAGACACGTTGGTCCAAGCATCCGCAATCCATTCACAAATTGTGATGGAACTCGCCCGGCACTGCCTCCCATGGTTAGTAAAGCTATGTTCGCCATTCCTCCCACTCCGCTTGCAACGCTTTGTTTACATCGATGTCCAGCAATTGGAGTTACTTCGTCAAGACTCCCGGAATGATGGCAAGCTCTAAGATCATTTGCTTTACTTGGTTTTTCGCAGCGCCCATGAGATGGCCACACATGGAGTCACAGATCAACATGGATGTATGGTCTCATCCGGTCTTCTTCCATACACCTCACTCAGACACTTTCTCATTTTGTCCATGTCTATCGAGCCCTTTTGATTGGCCTTAATGGTGACCCTGGCTGGAAACTTTTCTTTAGACCGTCTTCCTCTTGAAAATAATAATAATAATAATAATAATAATACATTTTATTTATAAGCGCCTTTTAAGACACCCAAGGACACTTTACAATAACAAAAAACACAAAACAATACGGGTTGAGCAGCGGCAGCCAAAAAGCGCCAGCGTTCACTCAACCCGGAAGTCAGAAAGAAGCCACAAGGGAGAGAGAGGGGGGGAAAAAAAACACGCTCAAACTATCCTCATTTTGAGGATAATTTGAGTTAGGCAAAAAAAACTCCTGCACAAGCATATGACAGTTACAACAGGTCACGAGACATAAACAATGAAGACGGTGATACAAGGGAGTGTATGAAGGAGGGGGTGATGGTGGGGGACTAGCTTCCGTGCATACTTTCATCAGGGGACGGTCGAGATAGCAGATGTTGTTTTGGTAGCAGGCTGCCCAAGAATTTAAGACAGCCTTGAGTCCGTGGCTTATGTCTCTTTAGTGGCGTCGATCAGCCAAATCCATGATTTCAGTCAATATTTGAGGACAGAGTCCAGTTTCTCCGAGTTCTTGACTATCTTGCAGAGACGCTCCAAAACCGCAACAGTTTGTGGTTGAGCACAGTCTGAGTCTGAGTGTTGGACATCCGCACTATACCATCCTTAGACCGGCAGCCTCTTCACTTCCAATAGAGCCGCTCACGTCGGTTGAATT
>CAAKHF010014164.1:7882-20489 GCA_901007745.1 Hippocampus kuda
ACAACCAAGCCTGCTTCATTGAAAATTTGTTAGGGCGTTGTTGAGCCATTTAAAAAAAAAAAAAATGTCACGGCTTGTGATCACGAGGAAATGATTCCTGGCCTTGACGAGAGCATCAGAAGAAACAGGGGAATCTTTTGGTGCAAGTTGTTTCAAACTTGCTCACCTCATAGCCAAACTGCAGTTCATCAGATGTCAACATGATGATGTCATCATCGATGGCCAACACAGCTTCAGTCTCGATCTCGTCGTAGGGGAAAAAGCGGTTACTCAGCTTGTTCTCTTTGGTGCGCACAACTTTGAGAGGCACACCAACCTTAGGCCAAAGAGATTCTGACAACAGAAAAGCAAAGCAATAATTTGCCAACAAAATTCAACAAATAAAATAGATTTGAGTGAAGAGAATAGTGTGTCTGTTAATACAAAGATGACCCAAACTTTAGAGGTTTACGACAATAGTGGACTATCCTTGACCCTTGACAATTCGCACAAACATCACAGTTTTGAGTTACACGCAACACTGAACAAACTTTGATGTTAAAAGACAGATGAGCGTTGTTACAATACAATACAATACATGCTGATTTATATAGCACTTTCACAACAGCTGTAACAAAGCGCTTAACAAAACAGTTAACATTTGTTGGTGTTTACCACGCAGTTTTATATACCCAGTGAATCTACAATAGTGCACCCCACAGGCCTTGAGAGGCCAAAGTGTAAACAGCAGGTTTTTATTTTTATACAGTATATTCTTTTTTAAATTGCTACTATTTTAATATATCATTTTGTACTCGTTTATTATCTGGTTGTTATTTTAAATTATACTCAAAGTTGAGCTTTGGTCATTGAATAAATGCAATTTTTTAAAATCCAATATGTGTGTTGACTGATCAAGATTGTAATATAACTGATTCAAAATGGTCATAGCTGAAGACCATAACAGAAACAAAATGACCAAGGGCATAACAAACCAAATGTTAGCTGCCACTTAAGTGCTTGCACAACATTTTTCAAGGGGTTAGAGTACATTAAGTGTGTATAACAGCATTTCACCACTTCGAGTTGTATTTACAACTATGTGAAGGACATATGATGAAATTTATCACTGACAGGTTGTGCTGGCAATGGAAATATAACATCACTGTGTTAGGTTAGTTCATGTGCAAACTCTTGCAGTTGTAATTATTCAAGAGGCAAATGCCCAACATGTTTTTTAAAGATCTTGGGAAGGAACCGTGGCAAGGATGACAACACACACTGATTAGACACACAGTGTCCCCCCTCATTAATTGTGTTAATGAGCATTTGAAGACTGTGAGAAGAGCTCTACCGTGGCCAAACAATGTCAGACGACCTGTCAAAAACTATTGGAGAGATATTCAGGTAAGTTAGGAAACCATTTTTCTCTTTCAGCCCAACTGTTGTCTTTCCGTCCTTTATTTCTAGACTGGCAGGCGACAGCAGGAAAACTGTGGGCTATTAGCCGAGTTCAGCCTTGTCGATCCATTCAGTCGGCATGGATACTGGTAAACTTAAAAATCGGATCAAATTTCAATGACTGACTTTTCTCAACTCCAAATCAAATGAAGTCCTTTGCCGTGTTGCCTTTTTCAAGTGATTGCATGTATACATTAGCGATTAAGATGTTGGAGGCTATAAAAGACAACAGCCTATGAAGCTTGGTGTGAATCAGGAGAAAAAAAGCTTACAAGAGGGAACAAGTATGCTAAAAAAACCAAACAAACAAAAAATTACCAGGTCCTACCCTTGATTGTCAATACATGTTTGCCCTAAATAATGAAAATGATAATAATGGAAAAGGAGGCCTATCTATCTTACACAGAGGAAAAATACCAGAGGAATTCGAAATAACAGGTCAACGTTAAGTAATTATGACCCTCGAGCCATTCAACTTCCTATGCACTTGACTTAGACCTGAGAGTCTGACCTGTCAATGGCCCCTCGTTAATTCTAATGGGTCACGCCACTCCAGCCAGGCGCCGCTGACGCCTCTGATGAAAAGGAAACACACGGCCAGGAGAAAGCACTTCAAAGCCCCGCCACTACTTCATTATTTTCGTCAACTCGGGTGCCAATGGCAGAGTGAGACCAGTTAACAGTGGTTTACTATTTGCATTGCTCCGTCAACAAACAAAAATCATTGGAGGTGCAAGAAAACATAAGCTTCCTGCAATGTGCCAAAAGACAACAAACAGTCTGTTGCTGACCCGGATGCTCTAAAACATTACATTAGATGTCCTCAAAAAACTCGATGAAATTCTTGTAACTCGAGGTGCCATGGAGAAGTGGCGAGCCGTTTTCCGATTCACACATGTTTTACCATAGTGCACCTAACATGACGTAGGGGGAGCTCGTCATGTGGATGCGTGAATGAGTATACTCACCCTCAGGAGGACTCTTGTTCTGGTTATTCCACACCACCAGCAATTTAGCCACGCTAGGAACTTTGGAAATTTCTGTGATGACTCGGAAAAGACTGTCGACTCGATCGTACGTCAGCACCACTGCTGTGAACCCGGGCGCTCTTGGTGGAATAAGTGGCAAGAAGAGGGGACTGTTCACACTGGACCACTTCTACACAAGACAGAAGGCAAAGACACATACAAGCAACACAATTTTACACTTTTATAAAAGTATCTGGCAGGACAAGGTTCTTCAGTGTAACACGTGGATGTTTTCCTATGATGTATGGCGCTTTAAGACTCCCTTCACAAAATGGTGACGTCAAGCGCAATAGTTTTCAAATGATGTATTTTATGAGCATGCAACAATCTTTCAGTAGTGTGTCTCATGAGGACTAATTGACTGGGCAAAGCACGTTGACTCAGTCCATCACAGAAACCTTACAGAAGCGAGGCTGACTGTCTCCTCTCAAATATCATAGGGCCTCGTGGTGCTCGAACGATGGCTTTGAGAACAATGAGATGACGGATTCAAGATATGTGAGGAGGTTCAAATCTGGAAAGCAAGTGATGCGAGTTGGTGTTAACAACTGCCTGACTATCTTCAAAGTTGTACTCCTCTTTCATTAGTCCCCATTAAAATGACCTATAAAATGTGGGACTTTCATTGAACCCATCAGGTCAGCTTTCTGATCCGATGTACCAAAAACAGATCATGATCAAACATTATTTTGACATGGAAAGTAACATAGTCCGACAATACAAATGAACTGAAATAATATTCCACATGCAAGCAGGCCTTACTAGAACATATAAACAAGCGTCATGGCTGTTGCGATGACAAAAAGGTTGCAGTGAAAAGCTGTTGAAAAAGGGCCATACATCTGTGGCATTTTTGAAGTCCATATAAAGCGTGACTGTACGATAATGTGGCACCTTCCACAACATCAGCCCAAGTCAGCTACAGCTTCTTATACAACATCCGTTACTAATGCACCAGTAAAAAGGTCCTTTACTGGCAAGTGGAAATTTCCCTGTGAAAGTTCACACATTGTCAAACAAGTAGATGGGGAAGTGATTAAAGTAACACATATAACACACACATTCAAATACAGAAACCACTTCAGTCATTTGTCAAACTAAATCAATTGGATTAAAAGACATCTGTAGATTAATAACTTCTGACAGATCAAAGAGCTGAATAGTCTTTCTTTCATTATACGTTTCTGATTTTTGGAAACTGATCTTCACATTACGCAAAATGCACGGACACAAATTTATTATTTGCAAATTAACGACGTCTGAAACACATTCTAAGAGGGAGACGGGCATGCCAATGATAAGACCCAACAAGCAGTGTTCCCTACACAAACATAAAGTAGGCTCTTATGCTCGAAAAGTAGGAAGATTCGAACAAAAACATGTGGTGCAGTGTCAGTAACTATTACGACAGTGATTGTTTTTTTTTTAAATTGTTTTTGTTGACTTTAGCATTCATGTACAAATCAGTACAGGGCAGATTCATTTTTAAAACTTCAATGTGAAGTATCAACAGAAAAAGCAACATGTGCACTCCACTTTTAAGATGCTAATCGATGCGGCAAAAGTCTCAATTTACTCCGCAGCTTAATTGATAGCCAAAACACAGTTGTATAGACCAAAACATCTTAAAGGCTGAGAGGCCTCAACCTTAAAAGTAAACCCTTTACTCACAAGCCCTAAACAAAAAGCAGCCTGTCCTCCATTCTGAAACCCCAGTGTAACAGCACCAGCAATTCTGGAAAATGTGCTTTCAATTACCAGCCTAAAAGACTACATGAGGTGAGGGGTTCGGAGGGAGGGTGGGGGGGGGGGGTTCTCTGACTGATTTATTTTGTGTTTTGTTCAAGTTCTTCATGCCGTTCATTCATTGAACTGATCCCTAAAACACTTCACCTCCAAAAATCTTTACCGTGCGCCAATTCATCTCTCGGTCAGAACAAACCTGAATGAGGGGAAAACAAAGGGCAAACGTCGCGCAAAGGCAGAGCACTTCTCGACTGGACAACTAATAATTCTGTACAACGACACAGTCCTATTCCTGTACACCTGCCAGACTTGGTTCAGAGCGCTCATAGACAAACGGAGAGACACTCTTACAATCACCCCTCCCCACTGATTTAAGACAAGAGAGACCGGGGCTGAGTAGCGGCTCCAAAGATGTGGCTGCATTGCCAAGCTGTGCGCAGCCACAAACTTTCACAACCACATGAATGATAAACAGTAACCCCCATCCTATCATTCACAAACAGATCAGCTCAGACATGCAAGAACTTTTTCTCCCACCGCAATGAGGGCATCCGCCTCATTTCGGACTACTGCTGAGCCAGGGCTGGTGGAGATCGAACACTACTTGTGTGGTGCTCCATAAAACACAATGCCATATGCACAGTGTATTATTAGGTGTTATGCAGTCCACTGAATCAGGGAGCTCTCATGTTGTAAATTATCTTGATCTATAAGCAGGTCATACATTGCCTATGTTGTATTGATGATCTGTTTTGCTATTTTTTTTCTTTTTTATTTCTGGTGTTTTTTCCCTTCACAAGTTACAATTATACTGTACTTTTTTTTGTGTACATGTCACGAAATACAAATAAATAAACGGTAATCATACATTTAAATACTATATTGGAGTTACATATTTCAGTTTATGTACAATATATATTTTTATGGGAAAATGCATAGCTATCTTCTAACAGCCTAATATTGATTTTCCGAGTTCTATAAAGGAATAATCCAGCAATCCTTCCTTTTTTTATGTTTTGAGGTAGAATAAAATGTGTGGAAAGCACTTGAAATGGATGGATGGAAATAGAGGCTCTAAGGATTTTGAGAGTTTCGAATTTTGATCAAACTAGTTCGTTTCACCACTTGGTGTGTTCATTTGGTCAAAAAAAGAACTTAATTATTTCATTAATTCACCTGCTGCAGCCCGAAATTGTAAACATTTATATTTTTGTTTCTGTCATTCCTAATACATTAATGTGGAGAAGCCCTTTTACTGAAATTATTTTCTTTTTGAGTGCTCGAATAATAACTCTTATTTTACATAAATGTTTAAATGTACTGTTTCAACCAAACCGACTAAATATTAAAGCACATTATTATTCAGATATTATTTACTCAAATTCCAGAACATAAAAACATATTTTTAGTCGATGAATGTTGTGCTTGATTAATTTCTGACTTCTGATAGAGCCTGGTGAGCGGGATCACGTTTGAGTAGAATCGGGCGAATTCAGTTTGAAACTCTTCCTTCCTGATCAAAATGGTATGAATGCTTTAAGAGCGGACTGAAACTGAAAGAGTTCACATTTCAGCTTTTACCGTTTTTAATGGTCTAAAAATCTGAGAAGCAATGTTTTTATTCGAAAAACAAAATGAAATGAAAATAAAAGAACTGAATGGCACAAAATGTCCCTGGGACGCATGAAGGCGTAAAGACTTCAAGTCACGTTTCAGAGTGAACTAAGACCACCACAAACAAATGGAAGATAAACATGGCACAATAGTGACATGGGTGAGAAGTTAAGTTCTCTAAACTGATGAAAAGACAAGCCAAAAACCGGTCGGAGTGGCAGCCAAGAGGCCTACGGCAACATTAAAGTCATTGCAGAATATTTTTGGCAAGCACTAGTTGTTTACCACATGTGACAATGATCTCTATTCTCCATTCTACAATAATAAAATCAAAGCTCTGCATTTTTTTTCCCCAAAGCCAGAGACACTCTTTCAAAAGTGTGTGTGTTATGGTGAGATGAGACTGAGTTTGAACTTCGATTCAGTCACTGCACATTACAACAAAGTAGACCATATGCAAAGAGACACATGGTGACAGTGGTGTCATGTTGGGGCAATTTTTCTGAAACTGCTTGAGTCACAACTCACAATGGAGTAATTAAGTCTCCAAAGTCTTCAAACATCACAGTGGTGGGGCACTAACACATTAAGCATCCGTAAAAAACCTGAAAAGACATTTAGGCTTTCGGCCTGACCATGACCGAACAGCATCCATCAAAATTGACAAAGAATGGCATCACTTCGAAAAGATTTTTGGAACAGAAAACAGAAAATCAGTGAGGTGACACGCTGGGGGCCGAGCACATGAAATGCTCCGCCAATTCACAGGTTTGGAGCGTCTTTGCATATACAGTACTGCAAAGTCAAGATGTGCTTTACTGATAGACCTATACGTTTTTAATTGAATTGTATATATTGCTTCACAATCAGCGTGGAAATATTTCTGTAATTAATAAAGTAGTGGTCATCTTTGTTATATCACAGAAAATTTGCCTTTAAAAAAAAAAAGTCCACAGTAATTGCATCAATATTTTAAAATGTGGGTCATTTTTATCATGGTGCACGTGAACGTCAAGACTTAACAGTTACATACCACAACAGTTGGATTGTTCCACTGCTCGTATGTTTGTGCAGCATATGGGTAGATGCGGTCATTAATGATCTGCAGCGTCGTCAGGCCAATGGCCTTCATGGAGCTGAAATAGGCTTCCCAGAACCAGCGTGCCTACAAACAAATGAAACAGATGGCTTCATATTTTACCATATTTAAAAAAAAAAAAAAAAATACACTTTTCCATTACTTGTCACAACAAACTGGACAAAGTTGACTTCCAATTAAATACATACATATATTTTTCTTTATTCTTTATCAATACATAGGCATGCTACGAAAGTCTTGAAAAGAGAAGAACATTTTAAATAAATAAATAAATCGATAAATAAACACATAAATAATCTCTCTCACCACACTTGTCTGTTTGTTCTGGTACTTTGGAAATCAAGACTCTCTTTGCAAGGGGGGGGAGGAAGCCCAAAATACATTCATTTACGCATTCAAATGTATTCGGTTAAATTTCTTTTCCAGTTTTTTTCTATTGGTACGAGGTAAAGACAATTCCTTGCATGGTATTTTGTAGACGAAGGAAAAAAAATGTAGGGCTTAAGGGTTTTGAATTTATTTTTCATCAAAGTGATGATTTTGACTGCAAATTTCCCCAGTGTGGGACAAATAAAGATTATCTTATCTTATCTTATTAATTGGAGGGCGGGAGGAGCTTTGCATGACTATGCAAACAGTTGAATCAAGGGTTTAGACAGTTTTAACAAATCATCACACTCCCAGTTATGTTACTAAGCTGTACATAAATGTTCACAATCACACATTTTTACTGGTCCCAAACCAGTGTTTGTATCACTAGCTAAACTGTAAGGCAGGGGTGCCCATTACATCAATCGCGATCGACTGGTAGCTCGCGGACTGGTCCCAAGTCGATCGCGAGGGGTGTAGAGGAGAAAAAAAAACATTTGTGTGTCACTGTACATGTTAGTAATATATTTATTATGTTAATGAAAACAACACCCTAATCATCCTATCAGTCTCACTTTCATAAAAAGTATTGGAAAAAAATAAAATAAAATATAGCAGGTCATCTTTAACCTACGGTGGCCAGTGACCTGCGCCACTGGAAGTTGTTAGCGCTCAGCAGTCTGCAATTGCAGCTTGTGGTCAGAGCTGTTATCTTTTATCGTTATCATTATTCTCATTCAGAGTTTGTTTCGTGTACAATTCACCGAGGGCATTGGCAAAGAATGGCAATCTGGAGGGCCGAGAGAAGCATTTTAAAACGGTACGCGTGAGCTACGATAGTTAACAGGCTGCAAAAGGGCGTCGCATGCCTCCGCGTGCGTCTGTTGCTCTTCATGGCATGCGTGTGTACTTGCGTGCGTGTGCGCGGTACGGGTAGATCGCGGGAGGTTGGTTGATCGAAAAGTAGATCTTAGGTCCAAAAAATTTGGGCACCCCTGCTGTAAGGTTAGTTCATAACACATTAAATGCATCTTTTATTTTTAAAGAGTGGTGAGGAAAATCCAAAAAGACTTTCCGAATCTCCTGGGAAATCTCAACACTTCATCAATCAGAAGGTGATGAAAGTTTTCTTTTCTGAGGAGGAGGAGGATGTAAGGAAACCGTGCTGGCCTGAGGGAATGACCCACAGCCCTCCCGCTCCCCCATTACTGCACATAGTTTTATGAGCTGGAATGAAGAGGACCTTTTTGTTCCCCCATTTCAAATGCAACATTTAACAAACCATGTTCAACGCTAAACCTTTATTCTTGTTTAACCTTTTAAAGCTTAAGTGATAAACAAATCATCACTAAAAAGTAAAGGATCAATAAAGAAGCCCAATTTAAATATCTATCTATCTATCTATCTATCTATCTATCTCTATATATATATATATATATACATATATATATATATATATATATAGAGATAGATAGATAGATAGATAGATAGATATTGAAAGCGGTACCTTCTCACTGTAAATATGTGCAAATTGTTAATAAAGAATTAATACCAGAGAAAAGAACTGAGTTCAAGAGCCCACTCTCTTTTACCATTTAAACCATTAGAGAAGAGGTCAAAGTCATGAGCACAAACAGTTGGGAGTACAGAAGTCTTTGTTTAAGTCTACGTGTCAAGTATGTGACAGATGGCTGCACCTATAGAGCAGATCTGCGAACCACTGAGTGAGCCGTGGCGAGAACCAGGCAATCATTAGTGATTTGGACTTAATCAAAAACAGCAGCCGAACCACATGTCAGCTGCTCACTGGGAATAATGTTGTGCCACACATTAATTAACACTTTACCTTTACCTGTGTTTACACACACACATGCAAATCTTCACTTTCATTCCAACTCAACATGTTGAGACCCGCAATCGACTTCTTGATTTTATCCATCCATCTATTATTTAGCCATTTACCCTGATGCAAAGAAATAAATACATTCGAGTTTTAACTTTATTATAACCATTTGAATGATCGATTAAATCTTCGATTAATCAGATTAAAAAAAACAAAAAAACTCGTTTTAATTTCCATCTCTTAATTTAAAAAAGGGTATTATTTCAAATTGACACTGCAGAAATTGCACAACCATTAATTATAATTCAATTTCTAGTTTGCTCCAAAACAGGTCGGAAAATGGGCCAAAATGTTGATCACTGTTTTCCAAAGTACAGTAAAGTTCTGGACTATCAAGTAAACAAAATATTTAATGTTGACTTTAGAAATTACGAACATTCAAAAGCTTCACTATGACTGACAGTTACCACAAGATGACAATCCAGTCAAGGGAAATTATTTGGGTCAATATGAATGAAATATAAACAATTTAAATGGCCAAATTAGACTTTAAAGGGGCCCTAATATTATAATAGCACTGAGAAAGTTACATTTGGTCAACACCACGAATACAAAACACACACTTCGCAGCGCTATTTGAATAAGAAAACTGTCCGAATTCCAACATAACATAACATAAAAAATGAAGACAGCTTCAAACCAAAGCCATGTGAGCCCTCTGCTGGTAAAACTGATAAATTGCAACCCAAACAACACTAAATGTAATCTAACATATCAATTTCTTCGCATTGGTGAATTAGTTTTGACTGTTTACGGTTTTGTTTAGAAACTTTAGAGAACACCGAGGTCCTTTGCTGCATTTATATTAAATCCAGCATATCAAACTTAACAGAAGCTTCAGATGGTAGTTACTATGCAAGTCAGCACAGATGTTTGCAGTTATGCAGTTAAAAAGAATTGGTTGCTTTTAAGCCTTTGATTGGTGGTACACAGTTTATTGGGGTTTCTTCTCAGTTAGCATGGGCTTTGGACAGTGTAATCTTGTTTCAAATCTGGTTTGACGTTATTTGACACCCATCAGTCATCACACACATGCAATAGTAAAAAGGAGTACCATTATTTAATTGAATAATTGGTAAATGGATTAAAGTTGACACAAGGAATTAATGAGCAGCAAATCTCTTTTTACTGTGGTGGATACACCAAATAAATGGAGACATCAAATTGGATGTCTGCTGTCCATTTTAAAACGTAGACAAGAAGAAGGAAATTTAAAAAAGTGGTACTAACGTCAGTCAGAATGTCTGTTTTGCCATTGACACAACATAAGCCAGCCTTTTTTTTTTTTTAAATGATAGCTTCAAACTCATGGCAATAATTACAGTGGTGTGACAGTCAGAGTAGCAAATGTCACCATCAGTGGTCTAGATACTGTAAGTAACTGTGCTGAACCAGGCAGGTCACTTGTCACGTTGGGTTTGCGCCAACTTAGGTGCCTTGGCAAACACACATTTGTTTGCTTCCATTCTTTAAAGCAAGTGCATATCACAAGTACGGCATGCTGCCTGTCTGGCTACTATATTTGTAATTAGAATTGAACCGCTACCTGTCTCTGCATCTCCTCCACTTGTCTGTGCGGAATACTCTTCAAGATGGTATACATCTCTGAGAGCTTCTCTTCTGGGATAACCACCGATGCCCTGTGCCAGATAACCAAAACAACGTAAGTGAGTACAGAACAGACGACATAAGTTCTTTCATGCTTAATGAACGCTGGTCTGAATAACACTGACCTTTTCCAGTCAAGAACTTCAGAAAAAGGAAGAATGTAGGAGTCAGCAAGGATGACGGGGACACAACCGGCTTGTAGCACATCACTAAGAGCAGCCTGACCCAAACGTGCACCTCTCAGCACCACACAAAAGGAGGATTCCTGCAGAGAAATTGGAAAAGCATTGAATATACTTCACTGACACTTTGACAACTTTCATCTTGAAAAAGAGATATTTGTATGCAGCTGTGCTTACCTGCAGGATCTGCGGGTAGTCATACACTTGCCCCTTGTAACAGCGCTTTCGAGCAGAGGCAGCTCCGTGGGAGAGATTGCTACACTTATCCAAAAGAAGCAGAGCTTCGCCATTTTCTTCCTTCAGGCGTTCAAGTTCAGCCCTGTACTCACGGTGAATGGCTGTTTGAGATGACAGGATGAAGTAGCGGCGAGGTCTGGAAGATTGAGATTGAAAATGATCTAGCACAAATACTTTAGTTCTGTCACAATATCTTAACAACATACAATTGACCCACATTGGATCTGGATTAAAACTTTACCTCACCTCAAGGTTTATTCAATAAAATGTCACAGATGAACCAATGTTTAAGCCATATATATGCCTGTGTTCTCGGAATGCTGGTGTCCAGGGTTATGCATGACTCAAATTTCGATTCTAACCCAAACCATTTTGCATTATTAGACTTTCCTCTCTTTGTACATTGTTGTCAAGCCTTATTGCAGCAGTTATTCCATCCAATTATATGCTTGACATTTATCTTTGAAATGCACCAAACCGCTACGTAAACTTCACTAAGATAACCGCACACTGGCGCAGTATATGGATGCAATGAGCTCACCCAGGCTGTCTCTCGGGCAGCTCAACATCAGCAGAGAGGGGGCTGTAAACTGGGATGCTGACATCGTAACCTTGTCTGTACGTCCATGTGGAGAAGCCGCCTCCAGCCAGGAGCGCTCTGAAACAAAGGCGAATGAGTCAACAGAGGAGTTTGACAGAACAGAGCAACAAAAATACACACAGGCAAGGTTGACATTTTGGTTACAATCCCCTTATACAGTGGATGGTCAAGTGTTAATTTGAGTGATGATTTTGGGGATTCCGTTCAACTCAAAAGGCAGAGGCAAAAACACTGAAATTCTTCCACACCTGGTTCGAATAAAGTTTCATGCCAAACAGACTCTCTGGATGAGCTCAGGAAATTCCTTACATCTGAAGATATTGTTCATCAGCTCACACTAAACCACCAACCATCACTTTAATGTAGAGGATATCTATTTGTAGCTATTAGTAAATATATACTTCGCCTTCTGGAAATCATCTTTTAGCATGTGTGTTCTGCTTCGAGTATGAGATCTAGCCAAAAGCTTAGGGTCCATACAATTAATCATTTTTTGGCGCTGTGCCACCTACCATCCAGTCCATGATACGATCTCTTTTATTAATTACACACAATACCTTGACAATAGTAGGAGATCATCTGAGGACGCTAATGAAATTATGCTGCAGCTACTGACATGCACTTTGCTGGATAGTGCTTTCCCCTCTCTCAGGAAAAATGCTAAAGGGTAACGCATTTATTGTTTCCATTCTGTCAGGCCCCGCCCCAGTGCTGCTGACAATATGATCTACACCAGGGGTGTCAAACTCATTTTTGTCGCGACACACATTGTAGTTATGG
>CAAKHF010014164.1:20509-37591 GCA_901007745.1 Hippocampus kuda
CGGGCCACATTATAGTTACGGTTTCCCTTGGAGGGCCGTTATGAATTTTGGGAACGCATATAAATGTTTAATCCCCTCCACATCTTACATACACAGCGCACAACAAATTGATGAATAACTAGTTTTAAAATCAGAAGTCAAGAATAATGACTCTTATTGTGGATTACATATGACAATTTGAAATTTTGGTTCCTACTTTAGCAAGCATCATGGAACTTGAAATGCTTGATTTGCTTTCGCGGGCCGCATAAAATGATGCCAGATCTGGCCCCCGGGCCTTGACTTTGACACCTGTGATCTACACTGTACAATTAAGAGAGATTGTTCATGATGAAACTACCTGTCTCTGGGCACATCCAAAGCAGTGTTGTAGTCTGGTGGGCCTCCTGGCAGCATGTTAAAAAGTAGATGATTCATCCCCTTGTTCCACCTTAAAAAAAACAAACAAAACCAATAAAACTACTTGATGCATGGAGTTACATATTACCAGGATTAAACACGATTGTTATTAATTGATTCAACTCATTCAGTAACAGCCAATTCTGAACCAAGTCTGAAAAGACGTTTAAAAACGTCTTTGGGAGTGAATGAGTTAAGCAAATAATCAAACATCAAATGCCTGTGTTACTGTAGCAACAAGGCAAAGACATTGGCGTTGCTCTCTCTTGGACCAAGCTCACAGTGGAGTATGAAACAAGAGAGGACAGGGCTAACTTCACCCAATGTAAACAATTAGCATTGGTCATCCAGACCTGTCTCCAATTGAAAATGTCAAAATACAACAACGGACACCCCAGACTGTTGAGCTACTTAAGTTGTGCATCAAGGAAGAATGGGAAAGAATTCCACCTACAAAGCTACAGCGTCCTCAATTCCCAAATGCTGATTATTGTTAAAAGGAAAAGTGATGTAACACTGGAGTAAACATGCCCTGTCCCAGTTTTATTGAAATGAATTGTCGGCATAAACTTAAAAATGAGCAAATACTGTATTTTCAACAATAAAATAAAATAAATAAATAAAATAAATACATAAAATACATTCATCAGGTTGAACATGGAATACATTGCCATAGCGGTGTATTCAACTGTTTATAAGTTGAAAAGGATTTGCAAATGATTGACTCTATTTTATTTATATTTTAACCGATGTCTCACATTATCTCCCAACTTCAGTGGAACTTGGGTTTGGATACTTAAGTTTCAAGCAAGTCTTTAATCATTCAATTTTATTTGCTGCTATTACCTACGTATTCATCAAGTCAACTCGGCTTTTTATTTGTACATGTTTAACAGTGACTGGTACTACAAAGGACATGGACGGTTTATACACTTGCCAAGACAATTTCACCATTCAATAAAGAATGTATGATGGTTCAAGCTCTCTCTCCATCTTTCTCTCCGAGGCCTTCTTGTTCTGCACCCAGCAAATGAGCCACTGCAGTCTGCCGTGACTTTCATGAATCTACGGTCTGGGTGATCAAGAAGCTCATTGACATCAACATCCTCACCCTCGCATTTCATATAGTAAATGCTTGTCATTCTAATTATTTTATTATTGGTTGTCTTTTATGTTTTCATAACCTCAATTTTGCTGCATCTGTACGACACAGTGACAATGAAGGTTTTCTATTCTATTTTATTACATTTTTCTAGACAGCACTTTGTTACCGTTGTGGTTAATTTTGTGCTCTGTGAACAAATTAGAGTTGAGCTGTGAATATGTATTGCCATACTTCTGGACACTTACTATTACTGACTGACATTTTTGTTTATGCCCTAAATGTATATTTTGTGGCTAGTTTCCTGTAGTAATAGTGGTTCCAACAACCAGAGACACATTACTTGAGTGTTTTAACATAAGTTGTCTTGTAAAGGTGATTCTGACTCAGAGGTTTTTTTTGGTTTTGTTTTGTTTAGTTTTTTTTAAGAATTCAACTGCGAGTGAGACATTTACCTAGGTAACATTGCAAGAGCCTGGGCAGTCTCTCTGATTCGCAGGGAGTTCTGATTCAGAACATCGGTTGATGGGACAAAAAGGCAAGCCCTGTTGACATCATCAGTGTAAAAGTCGCTGTCCGAAATGGCACTGAGAAGGTCGTTATATTCACGCGAAAGTCCAGTGCTGCTGATGGGAACCCCAAGTTCATCAACAAATCTCTGCAGGGGGTAGATGTAAACCTAAACAAAGAAAAAAAATCTCTTAACAAAAAAAAAACACACACACACACACACTGACGCATATGAATGTAGTGTGGAAGTGATGCACAGGAGTAATTACCTTGATTCGGTTCTTAGGGTTGTAGCCACACCGATACACATCAAAACAGGTGTGCATGCGACAGCTAAGGTCTCCCCTTTCAGGAATGGGACTCGAGACTTGGAGGCGCATCAGGGGAGCATCATGAACACTGCGCTTGTCTACGGTCCAATCAGCGGTGGATTCAATGGAATGAGGCCAGAACTGAAACATCCCAGTGGCGATGAGGCCAAACAACACCACAGAAAAGAGTGTGATGTAGTATATACGGTGCTTGGTTTTCATCCGTGGGATAAGAGCAGGTCCCCGGGAGCTGTATTTACCAGAGGCATACATGTCTGCCTCCTGCCTGCCTACCGAGCCTCTGTAATGACATAGTGACATATTCAATGTTAAATGATTCACGTGTATGCATGTCTTATAGTATTTCTGTATTTGTCCCATATTTCTTCCACTTCACACACAATTTTACAAACATTAAAACAATTACAGTCGTATGTAAGGTTCGGCACCCATGGATTTGTATATTCTGTGATCGGTTTTTTTTTCCTCACCAGTTTTCAATGTTTTTGTTGTCCAATGTTTGTTTTCCAGAATTACACCATCCCTCCCATTCACCATTTTTCATAGAAAACATATCGTGAATGTGATTTTAAAAGAAATGTTGGAGTTTGGAAAATGTGTTATTGTAATTATTTTTTTCAAATAAGGAATGGATTGATATAATGCATCCATGAGATGTAAAGCCCAGACATCATGTCAAATTTTCAGTTAGATTTTATACTGGTGGGGTAAAAAAGAAAAAAGTAACTACATAGAAGTAATATTTTCTTAAAGGCTTAAATACTAAAGTATAAAGACTCTAAATATCAAATACTCATTGCAACTTCATATTATCGTACTGTATCATATCACAAATACACGGGGCCAGAGCCGGTTAGCGCACCAAAATATGGCTCATAATGTCTCTAAAAAGGTTTAATCTAGGATGGTGATAAAGAATATTAAAATAAAATTTTCACTTCAAATTTCAAATTGTGTGCAATCGGGTATGTGCACAACACAATTCTGCATCTGGCAAAACGTGTATAACACTTGTAAATGGCGAAAGTGACGGCGACAGCAGTCGTTGGAACTTTAGTTTCGCTTCAAGCGACATAACATCAACCTGTTGTTTACCTGTAATTGCCGCAACACGGAAAGCCAGTTTTTCCCGATTTTGGTGACGTAATCTTCCACAAATGACGGACTGCTCTTTCGAGAAACGTCGAAGTCGTTATTCGAACTATACACGACTGTACATACATACATACATACATATTTACTTATTTATATAGCGCTTTCACAACAACTAGGGAAACCTGTTTCACGTTGAGTGCCCAATTTCCGGAG
Source organism: Hippocampus kuda (assembly GCA_901007745.1). NCBI lineage: Eukaryota > Metazoa > Chordata > Actinopteri > Syngnathiformes > Syngnathidae > Hippocampus > Hippocampus kuda. The sequence goes on from CAAKHF010014164.1 coordinate 24,161, forward strand.
CACAATCCGCGGCAGATACACGCATTATCACATACGTCATACACATTTAATAAAACAAGTTTGCTTCAGGACAATTTGTCACCCCTAACTCTGATATGAACACCCCTGCTTGTATTCTGCATACCCTTGTACATAATAGCGCTACAAAAAACACCGTATTCATTAGTATGGCAAGACAGATACTACCAAAGTGACCACTTTCACTTTTCACTTAGATTTGAGACATTACACATCTTAATGCTAACCTACCAAACATAGTTAGCTGCATTATCTCACGAAAGTCATCTTAAAGAAACGTTACCAACAATCGCAATGTATTACTGCTGTCCGTTTAAGTGTCGACCATTGCGTCGTTGCGTGTTTTACTTACAAAGATGGTTACCAGATCCAGCGTTGACAGTTCGGCGTTAATTCATGATAGCATGCTAATTTAGCAAAACACGACCACTGGAGCCCACGGTCACACCCGGAAGTTATTCGTCCTTCTCTGTGCATTGCGGATTGTAATTCAGACGTTTCCTCCCTCTAGTGGCTGCACCCTCAAACGTGCGCCTTTTACACACTTTTGCTGTGTAATTTCTGCAAATGCTGTACTGTGCATTCGATTTCGGGAGTACAAATATTCTTAATCATTAGGAGTCTTTATTGACTTCCATTTTGTATTCCTGTTTCCCTGCCTATGGCTCCGGAGTTCTCAATACAGTGGTTTTAACGGCCGGGTATTAGTGTACAGTATCAAAACGGAGTCAATGAAAGAAAATGATCTAATTCAAGGTGCTCGAGGTTGCTGGATCAAAGCCATAAAAGATCATACTGTACCTGTATCCCGTTTCATTTCAGGGTGTAAAGCAATACAACTACTTCGGTAATGTATATGCATATTCTTCAGGAATCAATATTTTCAGTATTTATTTTCCCCATGTTTTATTTTAATTTCTTACATTTGAAAGTAGATCGGTCATACTACTTTGTCAAAAGTTTTTAACAACACGACAGGTCAACCATGGTTGCAGTTGAGAGTTCAAAACTGTTAAAAAAAATACTGTAATAAGAAGGATACAAATTCAAATTTTCCATTTGTACTAATAAAGTAGAAACAAAGTACAGACTTTCCCACGTGTACATAAGAAAGGGAGTCAAATCAGTAGGTTTAGTATTTTCTTTTTCTAACGAGAACGTTTGTCACCTCCACTTGGTGCCTGGACTGAAAAAGCCTTTGTGTGTTAACATCTGCTTACATTATCTTACTGAGTAGCGAATGCTTGGGCGTGTAAATGATTTTATTTTATTTTTTTAATCAGGCTTCGTCGAAGATTGCAAAAAGGTTCACAAACAGTTTTTTCTTGTCACCATCACATTTTGAACATGTTAAAGATGTAAAAAATAACTAATAAATAAATAATAATTTTCTCTTTCAAACCACATTCTCGGAAAGGTGGTTGTGTCCCCTAACTGTCACACAGTGCACTAAGCATTCTTTATTATAAATATGAGCATATATTTATTAAGAGCATAAGCATATCTTTATTAAGAGCATACACATTATCACTTATTAAGCGCATAAACATTCTTCATTGCAAGCATAATAAATTCACTATTATTATGCATATGTATGAAAACTAAAATACGAAAATACATAATTATTCTTTCAGTTTGGGACCAAGACAACTGTTTGCTAACATCTGGGGGATGTCTTCGCAACCTTCACGAATCTGACAAAAACTTAAAAATAAAAATAAAAAATAGATCGCCACGTGTGCAAACACTTAGCACTCACGGAGATACAGGCAGTTGACTTTTCTGTACCTAGAGTTGAGTAGTGTAACATGTATTAAAATAGAGGAAATAATTTTGCATGAAAGAAACAGCCAAACTTATGACCATGGTTTTTCATTTATTCCATAACCAAATTCCATAGGTCAAATTCAGTCAGAAAGGGATCACATACATTCCCATTTGGATAAGGAGGGGAGATAAGCAAACCAGATAAACATAGAGTCGACACATATGCAAATGTTCCTCTTTCTTTACAAGAACAATTTGCTAATTTTTCCAATAGTTCCAATAAATAACTTTCAGATGAAATATTTCTTGTGTTGTATATCAATATTTATATCTTAAATAGACACCTTCTTTTTGTTATAAAGTTATTCTCTATTAGGTTATTGGAATTATTATTATTAGTAGTAGACATCTGCATAAATAATACACACAGAGAATGGTGCTGTACACATCATGGCCAAATCAGTGCTTGGACTGGTTGCAAGAGTAATGATTGAATGGGTTTATAACCCAAGAGTATTTGTGAGAGAGACGAGGGACTGGCAAAATGATCTGTGCAGTGACAGACTGTAAATTGGCAAGATGTGAGATGTGCTGTGAGTAACAACTCTTGGTCCAAACAGAAACTGAGCAGATCACGTTGGTGACTCCAGGCCAGGCACTCCACCAACGGTCATTCTGCAGAATGTCTCACCACAATGGAACATTCGTAATGTGCCCAATGTTAAATACTTTTCCACTTGGACAGAAAAAAAGATGAACGCACAACTTCTGGGAAGTGCTTTTTAAAAAAGACAAAAAAAAAAAAAAGATTCAAGTTTAAAAAAAATTACACCACCATCAATCTGTTGCAAGAGCAATAAGGATATTACCATCAAATACAGCAATACTAGTGAAACCATTTATCATAATAAATAACGCAAATAGTAAACCGCCTGTTTATCTGTTAGACCCTTGGTGATATGGTAAATTGTACGCCACATGTAGAATCGACACCAGCTCATTTATCCATGGAGTCCAACCTCGAGGAAGAGCGAGGTGAACCAGATTAAAGGGAAGCAAACACCTGATGTCCATCATGTCTGAGAGCACCTTGAGAACAAGAGTAAATGCATCCTGGGACAATTAGAAGAAGCATGGTTTGATTATGTCTGGAATCCTGCATTTGAATTAAACTGGTCTTAAAAACAGAAGGATTTCTTTGACATGATGGCAACATTTGCATCACGGAAACTAGCCCCACTGCAAAGAATCTGACCACGAGAGCGGTAGCGTCTCTAGAAAAGTAAGAAAACTATGAGCTTGGTGGTTATTGCGGCCTGAAGGCTGACACAAATCCGCAGTGGTAATATGAAAGCCATGGTGGTCAGGTGGTGTCTATCCTGTGGTGTGTGTAACAGTCTCCATGGGAATGACAGGAGTGGGACGTCATAAACATAACTCATTGTGTTCAAATGAAGTAGTAAACATATACAAAAGTACATCTGAGAAATAGATTTGGCAATATCAAGGTATTCAATTATCTGGCAAGGAGGGTACCAAGCAAACATGATGTGAACAAGTGTACTCAATTGTCAATTAACTGACTTAGTAACCAAATCTCTTTGAAAAGAAAGACAAAAGAACTATCATGCACTATAAAGAGTAACCAAAAGGCTTAAAAACATCCATAGGCGTCTGTAATAACTTTGTCACCATCACAAAATGTTTAAGACACGATTTCAACCACACACACGCACACACACACACACACACACACACACACACACACACACACACACACACACACACACACAAACACACACACACACACACACACACACACACACGCGCACACACACACACACACACACACACAAACACACACACCATCTCTTCCTCGACACCAACTCTGTATAGGTAGACCTGAGGAACATTGTGTCACGTCTTCACACTTCTACTGACTGACATATACGTCCATCTTCACATTCCTGAATGAACAATGACAAATAAAGAGCAGGAAGAAAATATGCTGCTGAGGGTGCAGGAAGTAGTAGAGCACGTCAATCCTAGATGACGTGCCGATGCAAATTAGCTTCTTCTACAGTGTTAGCTTTTGAATCCCTGCTGAATTAACGACTCTCTCCTTCCTTGAGTTAAGTCAGGGGATGAACATATGCTGAAATGTATCACGACATTGTTTCGGAACGGTATTGGTGAAGCTACAGTTGTTTATTTCCACCCAAAAGCAGCACAGCCCCCTGGCATGCAGAGAGGTATCTTCTTTGTAATCGTTGCAATAGTGCGAAAATGTCATTAAAGTGGGGGAGGACACCTGAAGAATGGAAATTATTTGTGAGTTGGCAAGTCAAGGTTTGTCTCTTAGGTCTCTGATGAGTGACTACATTCCATCGCATGCACATAGTGTGATATGTTTCTTTTGTTTTGTTGTTTTATTTTTTTTTAATCTGGGATGACTGCGTCCTTCATTTGGAGTATACAGTTGTTTGAAGTGGACTACACCATAGAGGACAGAGTGTTCTCCTCAGAACAGTGAATAGGGAGAGATGTTCGTAGTGAGTCATTGGCAGGTGGGGCACCCTCACCAGGTGAAAGGTCATTGAGTTCCTCAGATGATGAGAGGGGGAAGGAAGGTGACAAGGAGATGCCAGAAGACGGGTCAGCAGATCCGGCAAAAGTGCGCGGTGGCTTGGGGACCAGGTTCGGCTCCAGTGTTGCCCTGGCCAGAAGCTGCTTGTCATCTGGTTCATCTCCCAAACACTCGACGTGGCCAAGTGAGCCGCGTCCTGACTCCGACTCCCCATCAGACAGATCCATTGGAGGTGAGCTGCTGCCATCTAGTCTAAATAGAGAGTCCAAGTACTGGGCAAATTCCAGCACCGTTCGGCTGGGGTTTCCATTTGACAGCTGGGTGGGCGGCGGGGAAGTTTCCCGTCCAGTCTCCGTGCTAAACTCCCACTTGTCTTCATCTTCATCCATTGCTCTAGAAGCAATTTGCGGACTCCGGGGAGCGTCGGGAGTGCTACCTGGACTGTAGACGCCCGGAATCTGTTGCACATCAGGGTCAATTTCAGAGTAGACGTTGGGCTCTGCGTTGAAAGGCTGAGGGGAATAATGTCCACTGTATTGAGGTGTGGCAGGGGAAAGCTGCACGGAGTACTCCGGATTAGATTCAGGGTCCAATGGCGTGAAGAAAGGCCCAATCTCACCCAGGTGTTCTGGTGTGGCCTGGCAGAGGCAGTCAGCAGCCAGCAGCTCAGTGCGAGAGCTGAGAGATGGATTCTCTTCAGGAATCGGCGCATCCAAAGGGAAGGGTAGGCTACTAAGCATTGGAGAACCTCTAAGCGCAGCAGAGGAGCGCCTGGAATCCAGGCTGTAGACAGATTCAGCGTCTGATAGGCTTTCCATGACAGCTAATGGAGCTTTGCGGTCCCTAAGCTCCACAGTCAGGCGCTCCCGTGCTCCGCGTAACACTACAGGTACTGGAGGAGGAGGACACTCAGAGAAACCATCCAGAGATATTTCAGACTGGGCACAGGAACTAGAGGAGAGGACGAGAAAGGACAGGAGTGACAGGGAAGCAGGACTCACATGGCGAGATTGCAATGAATAAAATCTCAACTCGACTAGGGAGGGCTTACAGAAGGGAAAATGGGCAATGGTTTGTGTGTAAAACATCCAAAATATGGACAAAGGTCTTGGGACAAACCTCTTGGTCAAGTACGGGTGGGGCAAGCCCAACTAACCACGAATTTCAAATGCTACAGCGTACTTGAGGAAGTTAGGACCTTTCCATGCTTCCAGCAAAGTCCCTTTGAGTGACCAAGATGAATAAGGACATGTTGTGGGCCAGGCCCTCACTCATGCTTTTCTGAATAAACAGGAACTCCGAGAGACATTTCAACAATTTGTGCGGGAGAGTGGAAGCTTATGTAGCTGCAAGGGAAGAAACATTTTTATGTGTATTTCTATTTTCACTTTCTGTTAGTGTCATGGTAAATTGTCCCAATACATTTGTACATATGACGTGTTTGCATACTTAAAATTAAATCAGTACCAGGGAGAAACACTGACGGGAAAGTGGAAGGTTAGCATCCTGGTGGGTGCTTCTAAAGCAGGAAAGGTAACATCAACTACTTCTATCAGAACACAGACTTTGGACAGGGACTGAACCGGAGGGGGGCGTGGAGAGAACTGAATACTACCGTACGTGGTCACTGCACTGTGGTCAGACAGTGTGCAAGCGTGCATGAGAGAATGGTGCACATTATGTAGAGTGAGTGATCACATGCTTTCCTTACCGTAACAATGTTTTTTGTCTTTTTTGTTACCCAAACAAACAGAAATTACAAGTTTGAGAAAACAAGAGCAGAAATTAGTAGCAGTTGGAATGCTGGTCTGAAATGTAGTTACTGTATATGTTTTATGGTGCTTACAGAAACTATTTAAAATCCGGGTTATGGCAACAGATGTGTGTTTTTCTCAAAAGTCTGTTGACTTTTGAGGACACAAAGAAGCCACTTTGTTTTAAAAAAATATTTGTATTTTTATTCCCACATACGTTGTCAGATGTGAGGCCTTTCACAACTACAGTGGTACGTCGACTTGCGAAATTAATTGGTTCTGGAAGAAATTTCTTAACTAGAAAATTTTGTAAATTGAGATGCATTTTCCATGTAAATGCCCTAATTTGTTCCAAGCCCCCCAAACTTAAGACATAAAAGTTTCCTAAAGCATAACAATGCATCAAAATATGTAACCAATACATGTTACAATTAGATTATTGGACAATAAACGAGAGTTGTACATAATGTAAAAAAACAAAGAAGAGAGTAAAGAATAAAACTGATGGTCATTTAACTGCATCCTCATCGTTTTTTGTCCTCTTTCCTCCATGTTTTCTCTCAGAAGTGATTTTTGCCTGGCGTTTTGTAAATAACTGCTTTTTTAACAATCCTTCGAAAATGTCTGAGGCAAACATCAGCATAGTGAGCGATCGCCCGACTGGTGAACACTTTTTTCTGGGTGATTCACATTTATGCAAAACACCTCATGGCCCGAGAGGTGAATGACGAGGATGATGCATAGCCATATATTTATCTATCTATACACACAGGCACATTTGGTAGAGGTCCCTCTTGAGTCAATGGGATGCCAGGATGATGCTCTGTAATAGCCAATGGCAGAGTAGCTATAAGTATGTTGCGTTCAGGAAACTCGAAGCTTCGAGTAGCGGGCCATACTGTATTTTTACCTTTTGTATCTTGAAATTTCTTTCGTAACAAAAAGCAAAAATTTTCCTGTTGAGGCGTTTCATAACTTGACAATTTCATATTAAGAGACGTTCATAAGTAGAGGTACCACTGTATGTTCTGTCAATTGCATTGGAAACAGTTGAACGACAAAGTTGGGCAAACAACTAAAAGATGATCAAGAGATGACTTGACTTAAAGGAGACCTGCTTTTTACCCCACAATTCAAAAGTTTTAATCTGAAATTTTCAGTATCAAAACAAAGGATTTAAATTCTCATTCAACATGTAAATTTGCTACCATTTGCAAAATGAAATGTTATTGTTTTGTGAAACAATTTAGCCTTAACCTGTCACCTTGTAAAAATATGAGTTTGAATACCAGTTATTTTAGTTTACTTACAACAGGTTACAGGGGAAACGGAATATTTTGGACCACAACACATCCAAAGTGGTGCTCAATACTGACCGAACACTACTGTTCCTGCGGTGGTGAGTTACAGGCATCGGCTGCTGGGCTGTTGCAGATGCAGCCATGAACACACTCTCAGGGTTCAAGTCCACTTCTGTCGGGCTGACCATGATCTTGGCTGCAGACAGCAAAGCTGTTTTGCCTTTGTTGTAGTTCTCCAGGACCTGTCGCAAATACAAGAGGTATATACACGTGACTCAGAGCACGGCAGAGCTTCTGATGCATGAGAGCTTGAGCTTCAATATGAACAACTTAAGTCATAGAAAAGGGACGATGAACATAAAGTATGCACATTAGGAAAGTGTACAGAAACATCAGCTGTAGCATCACAAATTTTTGTTCCTCTTTGCAGTTGATATGTAACAAGACTCATTAAAATGATCAAGTATTGTTAAAATGAACTATTCATGTATACAGTATGTTCTCATGGAAACAGTAAGCCTGGAATAAGTACACACTCATCTGAGAGATGATTGTACAAAGTATAAATTAATACTAAACGTGGCATCAGTGTTGTATGACTTACATTTTAACTGGATAGCACACACTGTACATCCTTTCTATATTTAACTGCAGATACTGTAAAAGATCTATCGTGATAGTACACAGTGGTTAAGATAGATGTAAGTGCGAGCGAAAGGTGAGCTTCCACCTACTCCGACTGACATTAAACACCCACACTGGAGTCATGGATGCCAGAGGAAGATTCATACAAGTCCTACAGTATTTGAGGAAATAGCTGTCCATATACTTGCTGTGTACACAAGTTACAAAAAAAAAAAAAAAAAAATTGGACAATCACATAAATACAACAATTAGACTGACATTTGTGGTTAGCTTTAATAAGCTCGAATACATGCCAGAGGCACATTATGCAAAAGAAAAAAAAAAAAAGACTGGACATGCAAATGTGAGAACAAAAGAAAACAAAATGAAAAATAATGTAAATAAAGGCTTGAAATGGCATTGTTCAGCGAGGTCAAATATCAGTCAAGGAGCATGTTAGCAAATAAATAGAATCATTTTACACAACAGGGTGTTGCCAATGGCTTGCTCTTGCAAGTGACAATATACAGGTATGTGACACAACAGTCAGAAATATAAAAAGGCACAATAACGGCTTGAAAACTGACAACATTGAGATGACAACTTGATGTAGCGTAAGACATGCAGTATCTGAAATTGGTTCAGCTATATGCGCTTCAATAATTTAGATGCACATGATGACAGGATTCTTAAACATATGCATGAGGAAATCTATCTTCCTTTCTTTCCTCTGTTTAAAAATGACTCCAACTGCCTCGATAAGAACAAGAAGGCATAATGTGATGACCCAGCAGCAGCATAAACAATAATGATAAATGCCCTTGTTACTCCTAATATTGAAATGTCAGGACAGTTTTAGCTTCCTGGAAAGAAAGTAGTCATGTGTTTTGAGGAAAAAGTAAGCGACGAGGAAAGAACACACACTTGGTGTGAACGGCATCACCACGGAAGCTTTGTGAACAGGAAGAAATGGCAGGATTGGGGAAGTTTCACGTCACAGCATTTGCACCAACATGCAGCGGCACAGACAGCAGCAAAATGCTGAACGTGGGTTTTGGATCACTATGGGTGCAAAAATAAATAACAATTTAGTGAATTTTACTTTCTACATTAGTTTGATGTAGTATTACTGGCTCATTGCAGTAACAGCAATATAAGTCATTTGTTCCCTGGAATGCAGCTGAGATTTTGAACTTCCTCCCGAGATCTTGCCTGGACTTGTTATTGCCTCCAGCTACAACTTTGTATGTGCAAAAGAGCCACAATGAAGGCTTTTCAAGTCAGGATATCCTCCAGTAAGATCTTGATCCCTTGAATCTAAGAAACATGATCTCAGTGAGGAATTTTACAGTGTTAGTTGAGGCGGAGTTACGAGAAAATGGTTTCAATAAAATGATGAGCATTGTTCACGTAATTTGTGCATCTCTGTGTATGGTGACATCCACTGCTATACACAGGTTAAATGAAAATCCTTAATATGCCATAACATCATCAAATAACAACACTGAACACCATGTCGTTTCCAAACTACAGACTTCCTCTTGTTGTCAGGAGTTATGTGATGTTCCCATCTTGATAGCCGATTTTTTTCTTGGGACTCATTGGGTAAGATGTCAGAAGGAGTGGGAAGGATGGTGTAAGGTGCGTCTGTTTGGATTTGTGGCGGAATGCAGAAATTGTCTGCAACTGAAAGAGTTGCTGACTGAGGGTTAAAGGGATTAATAGCTTCCGTAAATGGAGACGAAAAGATGGTGGTTGACAGAGAGCAATTCGGTGTCTGCAAGGTAGGCATTGTGAAACAGGTCTTTATAGTTCAGGGGAAGGACATGTCATGGACAATACTGTTAGAATGGGATTCTGTATTCGAGGTTATTGCACAGTGGTGCCACTGGTAGGCTGAAAGACCTCAAGCACCTCCACTTCCAGAGTCCACTGTTCAGACAGAGGATAACATGGTTCCAGCACCTGTGGACACACCAGAGGTTCCGCACACAATCACATAGTGCGACACTTCAATCGGAGTATACATCTTTAGACAGATGCACCGTCACCCAAACCAACCATCACCTCATATTTATCTCCACAGGCATGGCGAAGGGCAATCCTCAAAGTGGTTTCTTCCCATGCAAACATAAACTTCAACACCCTTACACCAGAACAAATATCCACAGGGCACCATAGAACCACCCAGAATAGATGGAAGGCTCCCCATGCTTTGCTAGTAGACCAATGTGAATCAAATGAAATGACAGGAAAGATTAAAAAAGATGGATAATCCACACATTCAATTCAAATCAGTAACAGCACCAATGGGGCATACCAATGAACATTTTTTCCCCTGTTTGATATGGTCCATTTCTGATTACTATCAATTGATTGCTGGGACAATCGATTTCTAAGATTAGAAATTAATTACAATATACGATATATCTCTGTATTTATTTTAAGACCTAAACTTCTAATGTCAAGGTGTTTTTTGATTCTTTATTAAATGGAAATTAGCCCTCTAAACTATGGAGAACTTCTGGAGTAAAATAATGATTATGTTAAATGAAGGCTCTCAGTTTGAGTTAATAAATCAGGCTTTGTCTTTGTGGACATTCAAAATTTGAACAGTTAGTATACCCCATTAGTAATTAAGAAAAATATAACTAAAATGTTTTTTTAAATAGGTAGATATTATTCAAACACCCTCTTCACGCAACAGTTTAATAAGTACCAGAATGACATCTCAGCACCACGTCAGTGAAGACAAAAGAATCGGCATGCACATGAGGAAAACAGACCTTGTTTAGACCCTCCATCACCATGAGAGGCATGTGCTCATTAAGCATGGCGGGCGAAATGATGACTTCATTGAAGGCCTTGTTGTCCCCCCAAAGAGCCGAGTATGTTGGCTCTTCCTGCCCACAGCTAAAAGAGACAATGAGATAGTGAGAAACGTTTTAAATCAATAAGACAAAGTAAAAAAAAAAAAATCGATTTACCATCCACCTCATTGTTTTCCCTGTCAACACGGGGGAAGCATTGATGAAACTAAACAATATGAGAATGTGAATAGACTTGAGGTCACTTAGAAAAAAAACATTTTAAGAACAGAAACAAAAAGACAAGTACATGTGATTCTAAATGCAGTCAAATATACAGTAAATTACCAGGGAAAATCTCACACTGGCTTCTTAAACACACGGATTGTCTGACTGTCATTTCTCTGGTAAACAAATTTTGACACCAAAAAAAAAAAAAGAGAGAGAGAGAAAGAAGTGTGCAGCTCTGAAACCAGCCTTCTTACCAGGTCTCTGGAGGATGGTTGTGCACCACGTGGATGATCCGGCCGGGAGGGTAGAGGGGGGTCGAGGCTGAGAGGGCGATGCTGAGGTCACTGGGGTGGAGCCACAGACGACTGCTGGGGGGCGCTGCTTGCTGAGATGGAGGATCCTCCTCCTCAAGTGGAAGCTCCGACTTTGGGATGCATTTGGTGCCTCCCACAATGATCCTCCACTGTGGCAATAAAAGCACATTATCTCTGCTTTGAGGCAAAATGCCTTGTTTTGTTTTTGGCAGAAGCATTATACAGTATGTGAAATAGTGTTTGCAAATCAATGTTGCATTTAAGGTCCTGTACAGGTGTTACAAGAAGATGCTTACCTTTGGCTTGTTACTTTTTTGTAGAACTTCTAGCAAATGGCGACGGAACCCCTCCAGCTGAGACAGGCCCAGCCTAGGAGACAACAGCAATGGTTGACTCTGTGACAAGTCCAGGATTCTAAAGGAGTGCATTTACAATGTACAAGTGAAGGAGATACCTTGGTACCAGATCTTTTCCTAATACAACAGAGGTGACAAACTCTTTGGAGTATTCCATGGCATCCTCACTGGTTGAAAAGAAGAGTCAAGCAGGTTGAAAAATAGTGGAGAAATTGGTTGAACACACCGTTTACTCCAAATCAACATTTATCAAATTGAATCAAATGCGCTTCAAAATAACAGACTTCTACTGAGGCTTTTCCGTTGTGTCACATGTAAAATCAGTGAGTAAGGCTAAGTATTAAAAACCTGATAGCGAGGATGAGGACAAGTTTTTTTCTGGGATTGACTTGATTTAGGGAAATATGTAGGTGTGTCCCGATCCGATATTGATATCGGTCTGATATCCCCCCCCCCAAAAAAAAATAAAAATCTATACATGTACATCCAAAATCTCCATTACTAGCACTCTGTACAAGCAATCCATTCCGGACTCCATTTTCACCGTACAGTGATCCCTCGCTATTGCACGGTTTGTTTATCGCGGTTTGAGTGCATCGCGGATTTTTTCAAACATATTCATAAAAATTATATATATTTTTTTTCATATACATGCAGTACTGTATATGTTGCTCTATGTGACTTGTTGTTTAGCAGCTTCTCGCAGACCGTTTGTGGACTTTTTGTGGACTTAAAAAAAAAATACATGTTTATTAGTCGCTACTTCGCGGATTTTCGTTTATCGCGGGTGATTTTGGTCCCCATTAACTGTGGTAAACGAGGGATTACTGTATACTGAATTTTAAATAATTATCTAAATGTACTCAAGTAAACTGTTATTTTGCAATTTAAAAGGTATCATTTCTTTTTATTGACTTTATTATGGTTTTTATTAGGGTGCTAAAACAAGGAAAATTTGGGTAGACTTTTGAGACCCACATATCAAAGGCTACTCTGGGAGTTGAGCAGTCTTTGATGTTCTACGTCAGATTTTTATTTTAAATACAGAGATTTGAATGCGGATGTCATTGTTATTAAAGTGCTCTATAAATAAAGTTGAATTGAGAGACAGTTCCATAGAGCTGCTTTGTTCCTCTTGTTTCTTAATCAGGGCTTGACGTAGCACACAACTAAAAAGAGACACAAATGGCTAAGAGCAAACAGTGGAATATTCTCATGTGGTCTTCTACAGGCGTGGATCTAAATTCTATTGAGCAACTGTGAAAGGAACAGAAACATTTGATCCTTCAAACCTGGGAATGACAACTGGAGCAGGTGGCCTATGAAGAGTGGACCAAAACACCTGCTGAGAGGTACAAAAGTCTCACTGAAAGTAAGCAGCCAAGTAATTGCCTCAAAAGATAGCACACCAAAATATGAAGTGAAGAGAACCATCACTTTTTTCCAGGCCTCTTTCATGAGTTTTTTTTTGTTTGTTTGTTTTTCATTTATACTGTTGAACCAGTAAAGTTTTAATGTCATTATTTCCTTTCTTGATGATGATGATGATGATGAAGATTTTGCCTTTCCTTGACAGAGGGTTACAAAATAGTTTTGTCCGTGTGTGTGTGTGTGTGTGTGTGTGTGTGTGTGTGTGTGTGTGTGTGTGTGTGTGTGTGTGTGTGTGTGTGTG
>CAAKHF010014171.1:12791-22842 GCA_901007745.1 Hippocampus kuda
AAAAAAAGTGTGTGTGTGTGTGTGTGTGTGTGTTGGGGGCAAATTGTTCAGGCTGCTCTCTGTAGTGGCCAAACTGTCAAACGCAGGTTAAATTCCAATGACAGTAAAGCATGAGTAGCCAGGTAATAAAATGCCCAATGAAATGAAAAAAATATATATACTGTATCAGTAAAATATATTTCTTTCCAAAAAGCTTGCTGTATACCAATGGAAAGAAAATGAAGAGCTTTTGAACCATTTTTAATTATGAATTTGAAAAGAACAAATTGTCGGATTTTAGCCTTCTGTATGTTAATTCTTAAAGTTGTCCTTTGGTCTCCATGAAAAATCTTTTTTTTTTTTTAAATGTGTAATTTAACACAAATGGCTTTCTTCTATTCTGTACTTGTACATAATGTGACCTGGATGTCACCCCAGTGTTTTGTATTGAAGTGCTTCTATTTGAGCTGGAGTCAGACACAGAGGGCCTTTCAGAAAACATGTTTCAAACCTGGAGGGAGTGACTGTCCAGGACTGAGATGTGGCCTTTGGTGTAATTGACACTTTATTGACTGCTGACTTGTGTGTGAGCAGCAATGGTGGCACACTTCACACAGGCCTCATTCATATTCTGGGGCGAGGTCCACTCCCAGAGAGCCTGGGCCCATAAGAATAGATTTGTTCTTCTTGAAGTCTACATTATTGCAGCTTTGATGACATCAGGACTTATGTAAACAAAGTCGGTCCTTTCCCTCCGTTTCCATCACTGCGGACATTCAGGCAGGAGACTTGAAAAAGTAGAAGACATGTTGGGAGGAGTTGTTGGCCACAGATGGAGTCATGATGAGGCTTTGATGCACTTGTGCTCATGTGACCACACGTGCTACAGCATTCAGCAGGGCTGTCTACATTACAAGTTGTTTTCAATTTACCTCCATTAATAATCGTTAGTGTGACTGGAAATTGAACAATGAAAATACTTGTACATGTATAAACAATATAATAATAATAATAATAATAATAATAATAATACATTTTATTTATAAGCGCCTTTCAAGACACCCAAGGACACTTTACAATATAAAGAATGGTGTACAACACAGTACTGTACTGTACAGTATTCACTTAATCACCCATCATTGAAATATGTACAGTACATGTTTTAAAATGTATTTTTGCCTCGGATTCATCTGATATTCAGGTAACATATGTAATGTAATTTTTTTTTGTACACCAGTTTGGATTTTATTGTACTGTTGGAAAAATATTTGATTAAGATATACAGATTTCCTGTCTTTATTCATCCTGTGAGGGATGCCAAGTGTCTACTTGTTTTCCGACGCTTGATGAGACACAAGAAAGATACTTTGTATTCAGGTGCAAAATAATAACAATGACATATAATTTTTTAACCATAAAAGTAAACTGAATTTGTCCGATAGTCCTTTTCATTGGATCCACATTTCTCCATAAAACAGTATAACAAGCACACCTTGTGAAGAAGACAAGTTACACACCTGTTGAAGAACGTTTTCAGCTCTAAGTCAGACTTTCCTTTGGTGCTGTGTCGTTACCTCAGGTAGTACTCTCGGTTGCAGCTTTGTTAGTAAGAATATCCCTGTTAATAGCAGAAAATACAAGGTACTTGACTGCGTGCAGAGGACAGAATAACGGTGGGTGTCAAACCTCAGAGGGAGCCACAGTCAACCAGGTCCTTATACAGAAATTCCAGGAGACAGTAACTGCTTTCAAAATAAAAGCAGACTGCTGTTGGGTTTGTCTGAGACTGCCCAGGAAAGGGACTCAAAATAGGGGCTTGCTCATCCAAAGAAGCATTTGGCATCCTGTTGTATTTGGCGCATATGATGATGTTCTTTGATTAAGTTCAAGTCCAACCAAAGGGGATGACAAAATGAAGATGAAGCTTTTTATTTTGTTTATTCGTTTAATTACCAGGCATTATTAAGGTAACATTTGAGGTTATACTGTTTCACCTTAATTAGATTGGAACATTCAAGCATTCAATATAAAGAGCTTCAACATCCTGGCGTATTAACCATTATAGAAGATTTTCAATACTGTAATTACGGGTTAAACTGTGGCATAAATATTACATTGGGTAGAAGTCTACTTCATTTGCTAAGCACTTTATATTGTTTTATTTGGGTTAATGAAAATCCGAAATGTTTCATTTTAAACAATTTGGTTCCTTTTTTTTTCTCCAATACTTCTGTCTGTGTTAGGATTTTTGTAACTGTACAGTATTACAATTGTGGCGGCACAGTGAATGACTGCTTAGCATGTCCGCCTCACAGTGCAGAGATGCAGGGTTTGATTGCGGCTCTGGCCTTCCTGTATGAAGTTTGTATATTCTCCCCATGCCTGCGTGGGTTTTCTCTGGTTATTCTGGATTCCTCCCACATCCCAAAAACATGGAAAACAAACCCTCTAAATTGTCCCTATGTGTGATTGTTGTCCGTCTATATGTGCCCTGCGATTGGCTGGCAACCAGTTCAGGGTGTACCCCGCCTACTGACCAAGACAGCGAGGATAGGCTTCAGCATGCCCGCAACCGTCATGAAAATAAGTGACTCGGATAATGGATGGATGTTACATTTGTAACATCGCAATTATAGGGTTTGTTAGGAAGATATGACAACCCCAGAATTGCTGATTTTGATATTTTGTAATTATAATGGGATGTCATGAGGAAACGTGTTTTGTTTTGGGGTTTTTTTTTCACCTACTTGCATTGAAATGGCCATTATGTTGCTTGTGTTCCAGGTAAATATCAGGGTATAGTAAAGAAAGATTAAAGAGGGGTGCTGCATCACTACTGAAAAATAAAATACTGATCTTCACTTTTGTGAAGTCCAGAAATTTAAACTGAATGCTGCATCCTCAACTTGAACAAGACACCTTTTCACCTAACATTCAAGTTACCTACAAAATGTTAACATTTTACATACATCGAAATTAGAATACCTTAGTCATTCACAAAAATATATGTATTTTAAAACAGGCAGCACACATGAGTTCTTTCCACATTTAGGAATTATAGGTCTACTAAATGTCTGAGTGTATTCTACCCCTTCCCTAGTTTCTCTCACTCTCCTGACAAAAAAAAAAGACACAATGCTGCTCTTTTAGAAGTGTGCAAGTACATATTCACTCTGGAGTTGACTTTGGGTGTAGCACAATGACAATAATGCTCTCATTCTACAAATAACATAATACAGTACACACATTCATCCGTAGTGTTACTATGATCCACAGATCCATTTTATCTCTATAGTTATCGTCAAAATGGATGCCCTTCATAAGAAAACATGGGTAGTACATTACTGAAATATTTTGAATTGGTAAATTTGGTCAAGTTCAAATATCAGCTGTGTCATTTTTGTGTGGAGTTTATATGTTCTTCCCAGGTTTTTAACCCCTTGTAAAACTGCTGTGGATCCTTAAACTCACTTTTATTTTGTTTGTTGCCTTGTTTTTGTATTTTGTTTGTTGTAGTCTATAATGGGGCGGCCCGGTAGTCCAGTGGTTAGCACGTCGGCTTCACAGTGCAGAGGTACTGGGTTCAATTCCAGCTCCGGCCTCCCTGTGTGGAGTTTGCATGTTCTCCCCCGGCCTGCGTGGGTTTTCTCCGGGTGCTCCGATTTCCTCCCACATTCGAAAAACATGCGTGGCAGGCTGATTGAACACTCTAAATTGTCCCTAGGTGTGCGTGTGAGCGTGGATGGTTGTTCGTCTCTGTGTGCCCTGCAATTGGCTGGCAACCGATTCAGGGTGTCCCCCGCCTATTGCCCGGAGACAGCTGGGATAGGCTCCAGCACCCCCCGCGACCCTAGTGAGGATCAAGCGGTTCGGAGGTTGAGTGAATTGAATGAATAGTCTATAATGAATGGTTTCTGCATTCTCTCTTTGCCAGAACTGAGAGAGGGTAGTAGCACACAACAAAAAACAAACATACAACAACCCCCCCCCCCCAAAAAAAAAAACAAAAAAACAAAACGCGGGACCAGCAGAGTACAACAAATTACTGTATGCTGGTTCCACTAGCAGGAAAAACGAGGGAAACAAAACAAAAACGCTTGCAAAAGGCAAGGACAAATGTAAATGGAAATTGCTTGTCATGAAAAGACAAGAAAACCCAAAACGTGTATCATAAAAAAAACGAGGCTTTGCACAACAAAAGACTACCTACAATGAACTGTGCAAAAACATGTGCAAAAACTAATTTCATAAGCAGTAGTACAGTAGCTTTCTTTGAGACAAATGCAACTCAGTACAACTGAGTAAACATTGAATTTTCACTTCAGGGATTAAAATTATCGATCCGTGTTCTACTCACTTCTAAAGCCTTGGTGCTGTTCTGAGTCTCAGCTGACTGAGCGAAAAGGTTGCCATTCATTTATGACTTGTCACTGACTCAACCGGTCGCCAGTTACCAACAGGATATTATCATTTGTACATTACCAATAAGAACGCTAGAGGCCGCTAACGCCCTTCTGCGTTAGTCTCTGGTGAATCTTGTCTCTTTTCGTCGGCGTAGATTGGCTACTGTGGTTTTTGTGGAACGCCTTCTTCATTTTCTTCTCCGGTCCTATTGGTTAATTTAAACGTTGTTTTATGTCCTTTGGCAAGAAAAAGTAAGATTGGTTTCACATGCAAAGTGTCAACGCAGGAAACGACTTTATCGCATCACGGTCGAGTCTTATTGTAAGTTTTTCTTTTTTTTTTCATTGAATACTATGACGGAATTATTGTTGACACGCCAACAATGATGCGCTTTATAATCACAAGTCACGGTTGCTTATAATGTCTCCTTCAGATGCAAAAAATAGCTTTCTGAAATGTTTACATTCCTGACCCTGCCGAATGCTATGATATGCTAACTTAAGCGTTGCCCTACAATATTAATTTCGACAGTGATAGGGTTTGCCTTTTAAAACGACTGCCGAGAGTGAGGTCGGTTGCTATATTATGATGACTATTGCCTTTTAAGGTCTAAACGAATTACTGACATGCCTCGCACATCGATGAAGTCATGTACCAACGTAGCCTACCTGTAATTATCAACGAGACGTCACAACCGCGGCGACGTTAGCAGTTGTCATCCTGTCTCGTCCATCAAGGTGACACCTTCACTATTCAATGCAACTAAGTCTATGATATTTTGCCGTTTTGATATTATATTGCATCTGCCACTTTGTGTTCCTTAAAAAACAGAACCAATTGCAGATCAACAAAGGTAGAATCTGCCAGAACCAGCGAGTAGACATGTAGTTTGCGTACAACAGCCTAATATGATTCATTCACGATTGACAATATAACATGGTCGTAATGGATTCCACTTCGTGCGCTGTTTACCAAATGCGCCAGGCTTGTTATGTAAAGCTAAGGGTGGCCTCTGCACAGCAATCTTAGAAAGCATTGTCATTTTGTCACTATTCTGTGGAATTTAAAACTCATCTGAGAAAAAGTCAACGAGAAAGGATTTTAGTCCGGTTTGGTATGTGGTGACTTCCAGAAAAAACAATTGTCTTATAAAATTAGGTTAAAAACGGAAAGTATATGTTTATATTACACCTACTATTATTGCAGTTGTATTATTATTGACATTATTATTGTTTTTCTATCTGCTAGTAGCATATGGTGGCAGGTATAAGAGAATAAATACTCTTCAATTGTATGGCAAAAAGTACAACAAACCTGTGTAATTGCCTACTGATATTCATCCAATAGAAGAAGTCATGGCACCCTGCAAATACATCATTTTCATATCCAACTATACACACCCAGATTTCACACTAAGTGCATTTGTGACAAAATTGAGACAAGAGCATTATTTCAGTATGCATGCTTTCCTGTTATTTTTGTTGAGGAATTTATTTACCCTTGAGGTTTTTTCAATTGTAAACTAGGTGCCTTGGCTCCACATATTGGAAAACACTGATCTAATCATTACCCTCCTTAATAACAACTCGAGTTATTACGAAACAAATTTTATATGATGCACATAGACTAAGATGTGTCATAATTCAAATTCAATAGGGATTGAGGAGTGACTATTGCGTGTATTATTACCTTTGCGAATGAGCTCAATTCATGCAGAAAGTAACATCTTCATACCTTCATTCATGGGACACAGTTCTCATCTTTTTGACTGTAAACGACTCCACAATTTTCTTCAGCTGCAGTCTTTCAGCTTTAATTTGAGGGTATTTTCATCCAATTCAGCATTTGCCATTGGAGTTATGACAGTTCATGTATGACTCCTGGTTTTTAGCGATGGGGGGGGCCAACTAGCAGCATGCTAGCATCGCATATCCTCAGGTTAAGCCAAGTTTCCATGATAATCAATATACCTCGGTCTTTAACATAGCAATTCCCATTTGTTTTATGTACCAGGGGTTTGAGCTGCACAATATATTGAAAAAAATATTGTCATCCCGATAATAATGGCCTGTAATTGACGAGTATGTAAAAAATAATAATCATGATTATTTTTATTGAGATTAAAATCACAGTTCAGAAAAAGATTATAAATTGGTTTCAAAACAGTATGTCCTCAACTATTTAAAACCACTACTCAAAACTGTAATCATGAACTCATTCTGATTCATTCCTGCATATTGAACAGTTCATTCTTGGCCCCTCTGTTCTTCGTGTCAAGTACAAAATGACCTTGTAATTGTGAGAATTCCATCCTCTTGCCTTTTTTCATTCTAAATAGGGCTGTCTCGATTTTGATCACATGATCAGAATTTGGGTCTATATTCAGCTGATCGAGGATTTGGGCAAATATATCAATTTTTTTTCATTTTGTGAAATTTCATAGGTCGCAAAGTAACCAAATAATCCAAAGCTATAAATATCTTTTCAAATGGAGCAGCCATATCTTAATTTTACATTCGACAATGTTATATGTTGTAAGCCAAAAATTACCTCTAAAATAATAGCCTTAGTCTTCCTTGCCTTTTATAAGGCTGCCTCACAGAACATGAGTTGAGAGAGCGACAGGCAGGTTCCCAATTTTGACATGTCCAAAGGACATAACTTTAAATAGAAGTTTGACGAGTGTAAATTATTTGTTGACAAGGAAACTCGTTCCCCACTGGTTGCGTTTGAGTTCCTAAATCAGTAGTGTCATTTGAGAGAAGTCATACACGTACCCATCAACTGCGTAGCTGCGTGGACTCATCTTTTTAGCCTACACATGTCAATAAATAACCATGTAAATGTATTGTTGACTAGGGATGTTCAGATCAGGGTTTTTAGCTGTCGATAATGATACAACTCATCCATCATCTGTTGGCCGATCTCGATACCGATCATGAGGATTCTGTGAAAAATTTCCAGTTTTAGAACTGCGACTATATCTTTCTTCAATACTTTCTATTAATTTCTATCCATTTATTATTCAAAAACAATGACATTGCTTCAAGTAGACACTGCAGAAAATGCGCAACCAACTTGTGATTCAGTGACTCTGTTGGTCTGTAACATTTCAGCAAACGGGGAAATGTTGTTTTTTTTTTCACCAAGGAAAAGCAGCATACGGATTAAATACAAGATAATCACTACTCACGTTAACATAGAAAATCAGGCTATTTCAATAAAGTGGCAAAAACACACTATGAACTCATGACATTTACATTCCCGTGACTTTCTCAGAAAGTTACAGGTCATTGCTGTCTTGGTGTTTTTAAAACAAAAAACTTTTACCTTCGAGCTTGTTGGCACTGATTTTTTTTTTGTGCTTCTGCCGTGCTCTTTTCATCGGCTACTCTCACATAGAGACGAGATCTTGTGTGATGCGAGAAGTCACATGAACTCATCGGAAAAAAGATGCATAAAAAGGATCGATTTATGGTTTTATGAATCAATATCAAACGATAAAAAGGAAAATCTCATTGAATTTTTTTTCCCGCAACCCAGCCCAACAACAGATTGAGAGTTGTGAGTCTTGAATACTATGACGTACCTCTTTCCTATTTTTGAAAAACATTCCTGCTTCTATTCGAGCTCGCATACTCGCTTCAGAAACCTGCCAATGTGACTTCCCAAATGATAAAGATGTATTGCTCTGTTTTCCTTATAGAACTGTCAGCCTTTCATCATCATGGAAGAAAGAGAGATCCAGAGATAACTCCCAATGGGTTTCAAGTCCCAAGCAAGTCAATTACAATCTCGGTCAACCTAATGAAGAATGACAACTTTGACTGACAGCTTTGTTGCAAAGGACGATTGAGACCTATTGTTCCACACCGCTTTCCACATTTGAACGTGAATGTTTGAGGCCTGTTTTTCTTTTCGACATCCCTCCTCACCAACCCTGCTGTCCAGCTCAGGCAGAGTGGAACCCTTTGTGTCCTCTGGCCTCGTGCCCTTCCATCGGCGGCCTGCTCCGGTGGTGCGGTGGTGTACGATGGCGCGGTGGGACGCTGTGGGCTGCCGCGGGAGACTGTGATGTCCGAGCCCAACAGCCCGGGCGAGAGCCGGTGTGGCGCTCCCAGATTCTTCGTGGGCTGCGAAGACGATGAGAGCGAGGTCTTGGAGGATAGCATAAGAACAGACATGGAACTATATGAGGATGACGAAGACACAGACTCTGTAAGGACATTCACACAAACCCTTGAATTAAGTAAAATCTTATTCGATTACATTTAGAAAGCAAGCGTTTTATTGGCAAGTTATGTCGTAAAAGCAAATCCATTTCCACCCACTTAATCCCACTTACTGGAATTGGTTATCTTGTTTCAATGATGTGCCATGAAAATTACAATAGTATGAAAAGGGTTTTCTAGATTGAAATGCTTTATGCAGTAGATACACTGTCTACTCAATGGGATCTTCTAGGTATATTAATAATTAGTAATGCACCAAACCAAAAAGTGGTGGGATATTATCGGTGTATTAATAAACAGCAGCACACCAGAACCAAAAAGGTTGTTTTTAAAATCTTTCTTTCTTTCTTTCTTTCTTTCTTTCTTTCTTTCTTTCTTTCTTTCTTTCTTTCTTTTTTTCTTTCTTTTTTTCTTTCTTTCTTTCTTTCTTTCTTTCTTTCTTTCTTTCTTTCTTTCTTTCTCTTTCTCTCTCTCTCTCTCTCTCTCTCTCTCTCTCTCTCTCTCTCTCTCTCTCTCTCTCTCTCTCTCTCTCTCTCTCTCATCCTGCCCCCCCCCCTTTTTTTTTTTGTCACCCTTCAGCCACCTGAGCAACAGATTGTTGTGGGGATATGCTGCATGATGAAGAAGTCAAAGTCCAAGCCAATGACCCAGATTCTGGAGAGGCTATGCAGGTTTGAGTACATCACCGTGGTCATCTTTCCAGAAGACGTCATTCTCAATGAGCCTGTGGAAAACTGGCCCCTGTGTGACTGCCTCATCTCCTTCCACTCCAAAGGTGCGTCTTCAACAAGGTCAAGGTCAAATACAAATACAGTTCGACACATAAACGAGAACAAACCTGTCTTGAATTACCATCGGCGGTAGCTGTGCAGGATGGTGGCACAGAGCAAAACGGTGTGGCTGCCTTATTCATTCAGATACGTGATTGTAAATCATCTCCTGCTCAAATAATTACTGAGCATTGCGAAGCATGCAGAGAAGTGTCTTGCTGCTCGATCATATAGACCAGCTGATATTTAAAAAAAAAAAAATATATGCAAGTCTTTGGCAAAATTGTTTACTGTTACATACAATTGTTATTTAAATGGAACAATCACAACAGAAGGTTAATTCAGTGTGAATATATGCAATTTTAATACCTGTGTGTATTTGTTTGTTCCACAAAAAGAAAATTTTGACTCTTGTTCCGGTATATGAAGCAGTTTAACAAAAGGGGTTGTTTATATTGACATTTTAAAGCATAAAAAGAAGCATCTTATTCTGATAACGTACAGTAAATTAGCTTATTTATATGTACACTGTGAGGAAGAAAAGACAGCCAATTTCAAAATAAACCTTATCTGGCAAATTTTATATATATGTATAGATCTATCTATCTATCTATCTATCTATCTATCTATCTATCTATCTATCTATCTATCTATCTATCTATCTAG
>CAAKHF010014177.1:20385-32654 GCA_901007745.1 Hippocampus kuda
AGACAGATCAGCGAGGCCAGAGAGCCGTGGAGAGATGAAGCCAAGGAGGAAATGAAGAAGTGTGTGGGAAGAGCGAACGTGCGCGCGTGTGTGTGTGTGTGTGTGTGTGTGTGTGTGTGTGTTTCTAATTTCAATTGTTAAAAGTGTGGCGCCAGAACTGATGGCTTGTTTTAGTACAATGAATATGTAAATTCAGTGGATATACTTGTATAGTCTACACACATTGTTTGAAACACATTTTTTTTGGGGAGGATTGGGGGGGGGATAAAAAGAGACCAAGATAAATCTTTTCAAAACTTTTTCCACCATTAATGTGACATATAACCTGTACAACTCAAAAGATTTTCGAGACGGAAAGCAAAAATAAATAACTGAGATAATGTAGTTGCACAAATGAGAACACGCTTGTATAATTGGGGATGTGGTTGATTTCAGAAATCAACTACTTAGTGAGTCAGCACATACCTGACACCATTTAAAGGGCTTCAGATTAACCCAAATAAAGTTGAGCTACTTAATGGTGGAAAATCTTTGAGCAATTTCTCCTCGTCTCTTTTTTTTTTTTAATATCACAAAAAACTTGGCATTTCATACTTGGCTGTGTAAACACTGGTGTCTTGTTTGTGTCATGTATATTTTGTGCGTGGTGACAAAGTTATGAACACGGGTCTCTTGCACTTTGGGATAACAATGCTTGATGCAAGCCTGCACAGCGCATTTTGCGACGGAGCCTTTTTTTTTCCCCTCCCTGTGTTCTGCTTGCATGCAGCAGCAGCCTTTCTTCGTGTGATATTTTGCTTTGCCTCTAATGAGTTGTAAGTGTGGCCAATACTTTCTTCACCAGGAAACTCGTGTCAAACTAATTAACTTTTAATGAAAGGAAACCCACTGATTAGAGTTGCTTTCCTTGGCAAATGAGCCTATTAATTCTGTTGTTTTGAGGAGTCGGGTGAGAAGGCCTCAGTGTTCTGAAACCACTCCTCTTCTCGCTCTCTCTCCCACACATACACAGATACCAACTTAGACGCACACAAACATACAGATTCCCAAACCCCTGCTCAGTCTGTTGAACCATCTGCTGAAGCCACCCCCTTTCACGAATCTCCCATTCAACCCGCTGCCCACTACTGCGCTCTAGTGACGGGAAAGTCTCAAGCTGTTCTGTTGCATATTTCTTTGTCTTGATTGAGTTTGGATCTCAATATGTTGCGGCAAAGCACAAGAATATGGCAGAAAAGTAAATTTACGATCCACTCGGGCAAAATGTTTTAGGAACATAATCAAATTGTGAGTTCCTCCCAAATCCCACTTTTTTTCAAGGTCATTTTACGTCTTTGAAATAATAAAGAAATGCCATATTGGGGAATTAACTTGTTTTGATAACAGAAACTTACCCATGAGTGTTGAGTTCTTTTGTCGTCCTCGTGAGATTTTCACCAAACGGGGTGGTTCTTAGAACGCATGGTCCGGCCAGACGATCAAACGCTGATCCACTTCGTGACATTTTTCCCACTTCATTATCAATCAAGGGATGTCACTGCTTACAATATCGGATATATCCTGCAGGGATGAAAAAAAGAACAAGAATAAACCACTTGACTGAGATGCGTCCTGTTTTTTGTGTGTGAACGTATTTTGAGCGGTGAAAAATAGCCGTCGTGACCACTTGTTGTTCATGAAATGCCAACACATCGATGCCCTTTGTACCCTTAAAATGCACCAGTCACAAAAACAATTACCAATAAACTGTCAGAATGTCAGTGCAACGCAATACCGTTTAAACGAGTCCCACGCTGTCCCATGATGTGACAATATACGCCGGTCGAAAAAAAAAATACGTTATGCATTGTTTCTTTCAGTGTCCTTGAGGTAACTCTGGCGATTTACTTATCTTTCCATCCACTGCAACAACTTTGGTAAATTGAACCGGAAGTTCAACGAGTTCACTCTAAATTAGAATTACAAAAAAATAAAAACTTTCTCCAATGAGTGAGCTACGTGTCGAGAATGAACGATCCATAAAACAGATCGAGACTTTTTTTTTTCCACACAAGTTGCACGCAATATTCTTTTGTCGCATTGTTGTTCGTGAATTGCGGGGTTGCATGCGGGGTTGCATGCGGGAACTTTGTAATTTGATGACGTCTACTGTGGCTCGAAAGTAACGAGTCTATCACCATTCAGAGGTATTTTTCTCTTTGCATAATTGGTAAGCTGTCACGATTTTTTAAAAATGAATATCTTTGTATGACAGGAGTGAAGCTGTTCAAGTGTGGAAAAAAAAATCCTTGAAAACGTGTTTTTTCTTACTTGAGTGCTCGGTGCCGATCTATTTATTCATTGAACATTGGAGTAGGGTTTGATTCAAAGCATATACATGTAAGCTTATGTTATATTATTATTATCATTTTATGTTCATATTCATCATCATATTCTTTCATGTTAAGGTTGCCTCAATTATATTCTGTTTAATAATTGCTTAAACTTGTTTTTATGTTGATAGCGTCTGATTGGCTGAAGAAAAGGAAAGCAGGAAGTGTTTCAGTGGCGGAAAGGGGTGTGTCCTCAGTCGTGCTGCAGTGCAGGCGTCATTTTAAATAAATCTGCGTTCAAACAGAATCCATCTCTCCTTTTGCCGTTTTGTAACATATAGCCATCCATTCACAAACAACGAACCCCTCAACTTACACGGCACTGGTGTCAAACTCAAGGCCCGGGGGCCGGATCTGGCCCGCCACATCATTTTATGTGGCCGGCAAAATATTATATTAGAGACATATTGTAACCATTTTCTTGTGATCAAACCCCTTGTTACAGAAACTTAAACAATAGTTGAATAAATCGTTATTATATGGTTTCAGTCATAATGGCCCTCCAAGGGAAACGGTAACTAAAATGTGGTTTGACACCCCTGTTATCCGGAATCATTTTAAGCTGATGTTGTACATCTTCATTTTTGTTCAATATGTGATACCTTCAGCAATTAGTCGACGTATAATTCACGTGAGAATGAAGTTCGTGCAAAATGTAGACGAAAGAAAAAAAAAACAAAATCAGCCAGCTACTCCCCTTGTAAGGCAGTTTGAGTTGGAATTTCCATTCATCAGCCTGTGTAGCGTTGGACTGGCATGCACATGAGATGGACAGGGGGTAAGAATCATGAAGGAAGTTGACCTTTGATTGGCTCACTGAGTGTGTATGGTGTGTGTGTGTGTGTGTGTGAGATTCTACGTAACATGCAGATTTGACTTGGTTTTCACATTAGAGCGGGTTCAACTGCCAATGGTGCATCAAAAAAATCACTAACTTAGTGCAGCTGCATCGGACGCAGAGCACCTCTCCGCACTATTCCCTCAACGGGCTGGTTTTGATGTTTTGTGATCGGCGCGGGTCGCTCAGAACCTGGCAAATGTGCCCGTTTCATCTCTCAATTACTGTCAGTGTTTGAAGTGCTGATGTTCCACCTTCATCTGTCACAATATGGCCCAAGTTTGTTGAAGTAAGTGAAATAAAGGCGAGCCCAAAAACAAAAGCCGGAGACAAGTGGGCCCAGCAGCTGTTGAGGTTTCAAAGCCTGCCCAAGCACTTAAGATGAAATCTATTTTGTTTCAAGTTGCGCACCCCGCCTGCCTGATGAGGGCTCACGGGGGTGAGGAGAGAGAGAGAGACAGATGGAGATGGAGAGAGGCCGAGGGAGCGCACCAGAGAGAAATCTGTTTGAATTGTCAGAAGTTTTTTAATTTAATCTACAGCTGTCAGGATGCCGGCGATCCACACCTCATCGTTGCCTTTTATCTGACTGATTTCACCCCAGGGCACCAGACACTAGTCTCTAATACGCACGCTGGCACGTGGCGCGCAAATGAGAAACGGGCGTGAGAGGACGTACCAATGATTCATTTGCTACACAAAGAGTGTTGCAAATAAAAGTGGAGAACAAACAGTCATTCTTCCATTGCGGGGATTGAAAGTGACTTTGGAAAGCTCCTGTGTAAAGCAGATGACAAGCAAAGTACACCTGGAGGCTCCAAAACAATTGTATGACTTTGAATAGCACTGCCCTCTATCAGATACTGAGAAAAGCACATCAAGACGTCCATTATAAAATGCAACAGATTCATGCGGAGGGCATGGAAGAAGACTTCAATACATCGCAACCTCCAAAGTTGAAGACCCCAAAGTGACACATTTGGAGTTCATCCAAAATTTCTTGGAACGATATGTCTCAAACCCCAAACAGAACTTGGAGGTCAAACCAACACCGTTCCTGACTTCATGTGTGATGGCAACAAATTAGAGATTGAGACCGTTCAGTACGTTTCCCATGGGCCAAGACAACAGCGGTATACGCAGTGCTATTCACTATGCAGTTATGTGTGTGTGTGTGTGTGTGTGTGTGTGTGTGTGTGTGTGTGTGTGTGTGTGTGTGTGTGCGTCAGGTTTACAATAGTTTTAGGGTTTGTTTGTTTTTTCTGCAAGGGGAGGTTACTTCTCTTTATGCTTGGCCATCATTTAGGAATGTTAATATGCTCTTCCATACATTGCCTGTACAGTGAATGAAGGTTTTACAATGTCAACAGTTTCACTCTGAAACCAAACTCATTCAAATGTTTTGAAATGAAACAATTTAGAAGGCAACTACGGATTGTGGATTGTGTGCAACTTTGAAGGTTTCATGCAAATTGTGTATGAAAAAGAGTTGGAAGAATTTTGGGTAAATACCAAAAAAATCCAAATGGAAAACATTGTTCTTGGACTATTTACTGTGTGTGTCAATTATTTAGCTGCTTCCTGATGACAATCAGTGTTGTTCAATCTAAGTGTTGTTTTCTTGGCGAGGTGCTTCAGAACAAATGCCGGAACATTCCCACGACTTTCACTTGTCCTCCACAGTTGGTGGCACATATGTTCAAAGCTGCTGCTCTCCATATGTTTTATGGACTTACGTCCTCAGTGCCTATCAGCCATCGACTTTTGATATTCTATGAGTGCATATCTCCCTTCTTCTTAAGTCATTGTCCAAGACCAAGTTACATGCCTACTTGATGACTTCTTGTATGCTCTTCAAGTACAGTGTTGTGTATGCCCACTAATCCGGCTCCCTCAGTCTGTCTCGCTGAGATGAGCCTGCTGAATAGCTGCCAAAATTATTCAGTGTTCGCAAAAAAATTAAAAAAATAAAAATAATAAATCAATTTGAATTTTGCTTGCCATTTTTAAGAGTAAGGGAATAATTAGCCGGCAGATGTCTGTTTCAACAAAAACAAAACATGGTGGAAAAATGTGTAGGATACTTAATGTCAGCTAATTCTGACACAATAAAAGCTACAGAACAGAAAGAGAGACGAAACCCCCCCCCCACTAATCGTTTTGATGTTCACCGAGAAGAAATGACATTCGATATGAGTCTTCTTTTTTGCATATTTAGTAGTCAATTGTTTAGCCAAAGTGGATTAAAAGCAGTTATACGTCACAACTGTAAATGTAGCCAGAGAGCAAAAAACAAATGATTCCTTAATACAAATTATGATTCTTTGTTAAATAAGAACTGGCTATGTATATTTTTTTTGTCATCAAGGTCACAATGGAAGGCAACTGGATGAAGAAAAATAAGAAATGTTTACTTATTTCAGTTGTGCATGGCTGCAACTAACGATTATAGTGTTCTCTTGCCACATTGCGGTTCGGTTATTGTGCCTATTTCAGCACGTTTTCTTGCTAGTTTTCTTTTTTTTTGGGGGGGGGTTGTTTTTCAAAAACTGAAACCATGAAAATTAGACATTTTATTGCCTATAATCAGCAGATTATTCAAGATTTTTCATTTTAAAAGTTACACTTCCCATCTTGGGTAAAGTTACCAATGAAAGAGTGAGTGCAAGTCCCTTGAAATGTCTCTAGTATTAACATTCGCAGCAGATCGGTGATCTATTTTGAGGCGGGAGTCCAGCATTACAGACATTGCACAGTGAGATATTGCCACCCAAAGATCAAATATGGTATAACAACAGCAAAAATCATAATAATGAGACAAAAACCAAACGATTGGTTGACTTGAGGGACTTTAAGAGCAAACATGAATTGCACCGCAGCGGCGGTAACTTGGACGGATTCTAGAAAAGAAGCCGTTTAAAAGACCACTGGGGCTTTTTCCTCCCACACATAGAGCAAGCCATGATTTATGCTATCCAGAAGTTGAGTCGCTCTGTTTTTGTAAGGACTAGGACTAGGCATTTGGTTGGAGCGTTAGAACAGTGCAATGCTTGCCCCTTACCTCAGGACATGCAGAAATGTTGTCGATTCAACTCACTTTGATAGGACTTACAGTGGCAAAAGCAAATCTTCTGTGTCAGACATATTGCATTCCCATTTGCAGCAACACTTGAAAGACATTCACCCGAGTTCTTACATTAATTGCCAGTCTACGCTTCATAACTTTTATTTTCTACAATATTTGCTTGGATTTTGGCAACCGAAAAGTTCACCCATAATTCCAAACCTCAATTCCAAAGAAGTTGAGGTGTAGTGTAAAATGTCAATAAAAACAGAATAGAATGATTTCCAAATCTTTTTCAATATGTATTCAAGTGAATATACTACAGCCAAGATATTTAATGTTGAAACTGAAGAACATTATTTGTTGTTGTTATTTTTATTTTATTTTTTTGCAATTATTCTATCATTTAGAATTTGATGCCTGCAACTTTTTCGGGATTGGGATTTCTCCATTAACACACACGAACATTTTGCAGGATGTTTTTCGAGAGAAGGCAGATTTTATTTATTTGATTATTATTATACTTTTTTTTAAACTATGCCACCTTGGGCCCTCTATAAGTTTTAAACGGACTTTAAGGAAAATTTATGGCAAGCCTTCAAGAGCCACATTCAATGACATGGAGGGTCGGCTGGATATGTCACTCAGGCCTTTGGTTTCATCCATTGCATCATCTGTTAAAAAAGCTAATCATGCTAATTTATATGAAGAATGCCTCATCAAACAGATAACAAAGCAGGACTTTCACAGTGACTAGTTGCTTTTGCAACATCACATTGGCCTACATAATGTACATCTTTTACAATAATGTTAAAGTCATATTCATGACAACATTGGCGAGCCATATGTCCACTCAAAGTAAATTAAATTTTCCATGCCGGCGAATAATTTTCACATTCTCATCACCAGATTTCGCAAAAGTTAACTCTCGATGGTTTACATTGAAAGCACTTGCGTTCAACCAATCGAAATCCACTGCCTCGCCTCAGTGAGATTTTATCCGTCACAAATCTGCCGTTTTATGCACAATACTGTATATGTATATTGCTTCAAATTAGCATGAGCCTGCTAACGTGCTGACGGTTTTACAGTTACGTTTGTTCATCAGGGTGGCGTACAGAATGCGACAAATTAAGTCCTTATCGTGACATTTGAAAGGTCAAGTCGAGGCGTTTGCGAATGAACTGAAGGGAGCATTACCTATCGTGCTACTGCAGCGCAGCTGTTGTACACCAGGGGGCGGCACACCACTTCTGTTGTTTTCAGACACGAGATAAAACACGCTTAACGACAAACGTGAATATAAACAATATCGTCACTAATAGTGCTCTACGTGCTCTCCGATCTGTTTAATTTGCTTGTTTTTAATTACATAGTGCAAATTATTTAACCATTAGCTGCCACCGCGTGTCGCTGTGGACTCGTGTTGTAATTGCTATTATCTGATCGTGACTTGACTTCTGATTGACATTTTCTATTTTATGATAAAATGGACTCCAGTGAACTCTCAAATGAAATTTTATCGGTCTGTCTTAAAAGCCTTTAATACGTGCGCAGTGAGAATGATTCATTAACGTTTACTTCGGTGGTAAATGCAATTTGTTTGAAGAAGTGATAGTGAAAATTACCTTTCCGTTTTACGCCAAGTTACAAAATAAGGATAAGTTACGTATCCTGTAGAACCTACAAAATAAGAGTTAATTAATCCTCGCATGGAGATGTAACTGTACTGTCGGGGTCGTGTTTTATTTTGAAGCTAAAATATAGAATATATAGCAGTGCTTCTTTCCATGGGTTCTAACTATTTTCCCAGCGTGCACACTACGGTGTGTGCGTAAACAGAAGGCTCTGTCTGCTCATGTTGGCAGCGAGGTGGAGCAGGTCGGATTGTGGCACGTTTCACCGTACTGTACGGACCCCGTGGCCGCTCGGATGACGATATGGCGTCCGAATCGACCCGGAGATTCACCAAGAACCTGCTGAAGCCCGGGAGCGCGGCGGAGATACGCCAGACAGCATGCAACGCTGTCAGACACTCCGCAGTGGCGGTGAGTAATCAGAGCCGGTGTGAATTGTCACACGCTAGTAAAATAAAATTTAAAAAAGATAAAATCGCATTAGCGCTTGTGGACCCACTGTAATGGCCGGAGCTTTTTAATGGAGGTGATTTCGAGGGGACGTCATGAGTTCAAATCCTCTGCAGAGCGCTGCCCTCCATCCAGCTGTGCGGGAGCTGCCATTGACATTCATCTGGCATCTTTCTATGCGGTGCAGGCATCAGTGCAGCAATGCTTCGTCTTTATTGATTCCACAGGGGGTGCGGGTGGGGAGTGCGGAGGCTATCCACTGTCTTTTGATGATTAATATGTTTCACTAGCTTTCTTATATTTCTACGTTAACCTGTGCGATTGATTGTTATGAGACCGAACACGTAGTGTGGTGGTAAGGATGTGCTTCAGGATGGATGAAATAAATTGTGGCTTGGTTTTTGGGTTAGTGGGTAACATCTGGAAAATGGAGGAAGAGACCAGGCAGGGAAAGCACGGAGCAACCAATAGGCTATATTTACAACCTTTTTTCCCCCCATTATGTGATTATTTTATGAGGAAGGTAGGCTCCAGTGGGTGTGTCACGGTTCATAGCAAGGAGACTGTCATGACATATAGATAGGAGGAGGGGTAATCTCATTTGATGAAAAAAAAAAAGAAACACAATATAATATACAAAGTCGTGTTTCGATTTGCGTGGAGGGCAAATTCATTTCCCCCTCGCTTTCTCGGTATGAGTGTGTCTGTTCTTGAGATTTCCATAAAGAAAGGTCACTCCACTCCACGCTGCTCCACTCTTCATTCTCCTCACTGTCGTGTCAGTGTGTCAGTAGGACACAGCTCAGCGGAGTGCACAATTGATTGCCATACAAGAGTGGACGTTCCGTTTTTTTCCAGCGTGGAAATTGCAGAATATTTTCAGGTTAGGGCGCCTCCCAGGAGATAATATCTAAAAACAACAGTACAGTATTCCTCATTCAAAAATCAGAAAATAATGTCTTTTATCTAGATCATGACACTGAATAGTATTCAATTCTATGTATTGGATGTATACGTGAAGGATTCACATGTTGGGTCATTTGCAATACGAAATTACAATCTTGCACTGCAGTGCATCAAAAAGGAGCGTTGTGGTTGCTTGGTACTTCAAGCCTTAAATGGGAAATATGATATAAAATTGACTTTTAATTATTTGTGTACAAATTGTTGAGTATCCAGAATGTCTGCCTATCCATTACATGTGGAATTAAACAAGCAAGCAAATGATTTTATCAGCATGTTCCTGAAAATGTGCCTGTGAACAATGTGTTTGGCACTAGTGCCCCACTGTTATGCAACAATGGGGATGATTTGCATAATTACCACCACCACTTACAGAGTTTCTCTGCCAGCGACATGATCAAGCTACAATATCCTGACCAAAGTTCCAGGGCAAAAGAACCACTTTGAAGCAGTGCCAGTAATTAGCAGGAGTGACTCCAGCAATGTATATTCAGAGCTGCGTTGAGTTTTGTCAAAGTACAGACGTGTGTTTGCTTCTGATCAGCAGCACTTGACTGCACGTTTAATTTTCTAATCGTGTGGCAAGGCAGGCAGCGTTTGTGTTGTGTGTGTTGTGTGTGTAAACGTCCAGAAGCCGAAATGCTTTTCTTCCACACTCTGGGCTCTACTTCCGCATGTTGAAGTAAGCAGCCGGACGACGCTGAAGAGGAATTTAGCCACATACTTGGATCATACACTTGATCACATACACTTGGATCACAATCCGGGTAAAGTTGGGCTGATGTGACAGTGGAAAACTTTTATACAGTACATTCCTAGGGTATATCAAAATGTGACATGCCGGTAGAGTTTATATATATTGACCTCAAGCAAATTCTAAAACGTCTTGCTCAATATTCAAACCTAGCAGTTGAAGAATAGCATTTTTTTTTTTTACAATGAATTTTGTGACCTCTCAGAACATGATATGGTGGCTTAATCAGGTCCAGTGTTGTCTTGACAGTTTTCCAAATGGAACTTGAAGTCATGTAGTCAGCAGTATTCAGACTGAAGCTCAGGGAATCTGGGTTAAACATGTGTCTGAATGTGCTGGTGCGACATTGCCGCTGAGCACAAGCTCCGATTAACCGGGCGTGTAAAATGTCAACGGACCTTGTGTGTGGGCTTGCATGGGTGTTTTTGTCAGTGTGGTAATGCATGGCCTTTTTTTTTTTTTTTGGTGGTGAAAGAAACCAGGTCAGCAGAATCAGGCCCTTTGGCGCAACATTCAATGAAGCATGAGCCTCTCATTCTCACTCTCATTGACCAGCCCTTCTCTCCCTTTTATTTCTGCTCATTCGCTAATTTTTGGACCCTTTTCTGGCCCTTCGGTATTTTCCCTTTAGTAACGCTAAAAGAGGAAATCTGCAAAGTTAGTGAATGCTTTGTAACTCCTCTTTCTTGGCGGACCACCCACCTTGTAATATTTCGAGTCATCGTGGTGGTCTTTTGCGGTTTTCTCTGGCTACAGTCTGATCTACCGTACAAATCTCCCAATTGACACGAGCCAACCAACTGCACAGTCTAATGAGATCGGATGCAAGTGCCCCTTCAAAAATGAACACTGGAGCACATGAATTTAGCCAATAAATCTCACACGTTTTTGTCAACCTCTGCGGCCTTTGTTTATTGTGACTCTCACCAGTAAAACGCAGCATATATCCCCACGTTTCATCCTTGTGGCCAGTGCGGCCTGCTCGGAGCAACCACATGACATGTTGTTTTGTTGAATGCCCGCCACACTAACCACACGAACCATATGCCCGCCCTTGCAGGCCATCCTATAAGCCTGTATCCGTTTGGGTTGTCACGATTGAGACACTGTTATAGGATGGATGCAGCAAAATGGCCATGGTTTCTCTCACTCCACAGGTTTGTCATGATTGATCTCCTCATGGTCCGAACTAGCTTTACATTTGAACACAAGTGGACTGTTTGAATGATATTGTAACTGCCTTGTAAATTAACTTCACCATAATCGAAATAGGTCGCTTTCTCTTTTGGCTGTTTTGTGGGCTACCATTAATGGCAAAGAGAATATCGAACGAGAAATGGAATTTATAGTAACGTAGCAGTAATGCATCATCAAAAACGTCAGGACAGTATGACTAAAACAGCAAATGTTGAATTTTCTGTGGAATGATGAAAGTTTCAACAAATAAGTTGACATCAGGAAAAAAAAAACTGAACGTAGACAGCAAAGGGAGGTGTTTAAGATGAGCCATGCCTCATTAATGGAATCAATATCATGATGGCGTTGTGCGTCACTTTGGATTTGAGATAAACACAGCTTTTGAGTAGAAGATAAAGATTAGGCAGTGAATCTCAACTTGTCACATCGATTATGAGGAAGAGAAATGCCAACATGTTGCAAGTCGGACAGCTTTAAGCACCCCACACTTGAAAATAATTTGTACATGTACGTTATAAAAATAATGTGTCGCGGTAGGTAGTGGGAATTGTGTGTTGCGTTCATAAGGAAATTAGAGTTGACTTTATGTATGTATGCAAATCTGGTATTTGAGAGTTTCATTTTGTGGTTTTAGTTTGACCTTAAGAAACCAGTGTTTTGCTGAAACAACCCAATATCCGCTGCAGATTACGAAAGAAATGAAAAATCTCAAAACAGATTTTTTTTTTTTTATTTGTAGTGAAAGAAGATAATCTACTCTTTCTTTTGGATGGGTCAGTGCTTAGATTGTCACAGAACAAAATATTCTGCAGACCTTGAAAAATAAGCATAAAATGTGCTAAAATGGGCTGGCAATATTTTGAACTCTGCTCAGAAAACGGTTGGCAGTGAATGAGTGCCTCTGAAGAGACCAATCTTAGGATGCATTCCTACTTGCTTCTATCTTTTCAATGTGTGTGTGTGTGTGGGGGGGGGGGGGAAACCTTCAAACTGC
>CAAKHF010014178.1:3714-24591 GCA_901007745.1 Hippocampus kuda
AGTGAGCAGCTGCGGCTGATAGTTTGAGAGAAGAAATGCAGCTAGAGCGAACTCACATCAGAGCTTATCGGTGTGCACTGGATGTTGTTGCTGAGGCTGTTAAGGCGAACCAGATGTAGTACAGGTTGCGCAGTGCCACTACGTGTTAGGTACAGCCTGGGTCAACCAGAGGTGTCTTGGCAGTAGAATAAGAGGAGGCTGATGTTCATTTAAATGTGCTACAGATGTTTCTGACTAAGGTGTACTGTACAAGGTCTTATGGCTCATCTTCGTGACTTGCATAGCCTCCACTTTCCCATTCTGGCGTCGGAGGAGTGGATGGCAGCGTAGCAGGAGTGTTATATCCTCCTGACTGTGTTTTCTGGTTTATGTTGGTCACCATGACTTTCTTCTTTTGCCAGCAGCAGTGTTTATAGGATTGTGTGTCATTTTCCCCAGTGTTAATTCATTTCCATAAAGACAGCCATGACACACAGTCTCCTCTGCCATTCGTGTCTAAAAATGCTTTTCTACTTTTCTGAACTTCATCACCCATTTGTGCGGACAGATTGAACCATTCCTGTTGGGTCTAATCTTGACCATAAACATTATGATCACTGTCGGCCGTTATACTTTTTTGAACATCCTGACATTGCATTGTTTTGTGGTTTTGGATGACTTCTCACCAAACTGAGCTAACACTTCCCGAGGTATGACATTATGGTCTATCTGTGTCAGTTCACAAGTTGTGGCCTGGTCAACTTTATTTTCCCATGTATGTGCCAAAGTTGCTCTGATTTGCAAGCATCATATTTATCCCTCTTTCTGAATGTTTTTTGGCAACTAGCACCTCCCATCCGCATGACATCGAGCTCCATTTCTTTTTATTGTCAAATTATATTATACTGGTGAGTGACCAGTGACCTTTCTCATCAGCCGATGGGAAAAAATGGTTTTTTTGTCCTCAGGCTCATTGGACCCCCAGTAGTAGCCTTGGTCAGCGGCTGGTACTGTTTGCACTGTCAAGCTTGCACGATCTATTGGCTCTTAACGAGGGAGAACGAGATTGAAATGAGGCATTTCTGCAGCCAAGGGTTTATTCTCACAGCCCGAAGGTTTGCATTACGATATACAAAAAGTCAAACGTGACTCAGCTTCCAAAGAAAGATGTACGTGTGTGTTCTGCAAAGCGAATATAGGGTGCACCTCATTCAGGCATGCATGTAACCAGATTACATATTTTCTGAAATTTTCCAGGAGTTCCCCTGTGCAGCATCAAGGATTCATTGTTTCACCCTTCGGAATATACTCAGAGAGATGTTAGACAAGCATGCCCCTCACCAGTCTATTAAGTTAAAGGATTGTATTCTTTTATTCTTATTATTCGCAGCTCTCTTATGTGTTGTAAAATGTGAAAACATGAGAGCGAAGGGAATAATGAATGCATGTTACTGTGACGATTAGGGGTGCAGCTATTGCTACAATGTAGCTGTATCTGACAATGACGTAACATCTTGCAATTGTAATGAAAATGAAAACTATTGTTCAAAACACAAACGGGTTTTTTTAAGTTGGCAGAAGTTGCACATAGTTTTAATGCTTTTAAACAACTTGTCATTACAGTACCAACACTTAACATCCAGCTGCATGTTTTTCTAAGTCTTGCTATACATTTCTTTTAATTGTAGCGCGTAACACAAGGCATTTCAGTGTGGTGCTTCAGGCTAACACTAGGGGGCACTGTGTAAGTAGTGTACATCGATAACAGCCAAAGAAGCAAAATAAGTCTCAGAACAACGCCGTGTATAATGAATGTACACAAGTAGGAATGGATGCCATGTTACACCTGTGTGTTAACTATAAAATAAAGTGTAGTGACGAAAAAGAAATAATGGTAACAAAACAGCTCATTGACAATACCACAAGTTTTAAAATGAAACTTCGTCAGACCAACTGTAGAGATGCTTCATGAAAGCATCGCCATCATGACAGGCGTGCAGGTGGCTTACTAGGAGCCAGGCAGTATGGAGCGTACCGTGGATGCTAGCAGCTACACAACGCCATAAGCGAGGAGGCACGTAAAGGCAAACCACCAGCAAAAAAACGGCCACGGAAGCCGCTATGCCGCATGACACATGCCACCAAGCTGGGAGAGGGTGTGTGGATGCTAGCAAAGGTGCACAGTGAACGACAATGCTACGCGCCGGAGAAAAGCTAATGGCGGCAGAGCCCACTAACGGATCAGATGCTGCAGTGGTATCAGTGTATTTTTATAAGTAGTTAACTAACATTAAGCACTGGCATCAGTATCAGTATCAATGCAATTGTGAAAATGTAAACCACCGAGTTAGCACACCAAAGCTAAAGTACAAAGTTACATTTAGCAGTCATACAGCTTTTAATGAGGGTAAAAAAAAAAATAGATTAGAGATGAAAGTCCTCCGGATTTTCCCGTATTTCTGGATTTTCAATATT
This sequence comes from Hippocampus kuda, assembly GCA_901007745.1. Classification (NCBI taxonomy): domain Eukaryota; kingdom Metazoa; phylum Chordata; class Actinopteri; order Syngnathiformes; family Syngnathidae; genus Hippocampus; species Hippocampus kuda. The sequence continues at coordinate 6,169 of CAAKHF010014178.1, forward strand.
TCATGAAATTTCCTCCGGAAAATTGAGGGAAAATTGCCTAAAATTAATTCGGCTATTAGTTGACAACATTGAACGAACATGCTTTTGAGTTCGTTGTTTTTTGTTTCACGAGCGTAGCCATGTTGAGGCACGAACACTAGTAACAGTAACACCCCTCCCCTCACATTCTCATGGCCTCGCCATACCTCGGAGATTTCGACATTTCGGCGAGAACGGAAGCCACAAAGGGTGCACGTGTGCACACAAAAGGCAGATTAAATAGCATTTTGTGTAAACTAATTCATGCGTGATCAGCCAGGTACGGCCCCAGCGCAATGTTCAAACAGGTCGACAGTCAAGCTGACATACGTGTAATAGACGCGTGTTCGGAACACGTTCATATATATATATATATATATATATATATATATATATATATATATATATATATATATATATATATATATATATATATATATATATATACACACACACACACACACACACACACACACACACACACACACACACACAGTATATATATTTTCTGGAATTTTCAGTAAAGTCCACAAAGTATACCAAACACTGGAACATTATCACAAGACCTTTAGGTTGTAACTACAATTAGCAATAATATTCGTTCCATAATAGAAGAAATGTCAGTACATAATCAACCAAAATTGCTAGATTAAATCCAGATGAACTTAATAAAATCTTTCCACCATTTTCATCCGTTTTGAGTTTGATCGTCTCACTATTTGTTGTGTTCATCCACAAAAAAACCATTGTCATCTCATCAGATGGCCATTAGCCTGCGCAGTGATGGAGTTTCCATGGCAATCACATCTCTCTCTGCTTGCAGGGGATTAGGGTTAACCACGTGCTGGAGAATAGGAGGGGGTTGATGTGAGGTAAGGGTCGAAGGGGCCTGGCGAAGCACTATAATCTGAGCACTGGTGAGCTGAAAAAGGAGGTCATTCAGGTCTTCTTCTGTCGAGTTGACCACTGGTGATCCATTCACCTCCAGAAGTCTGCGGAGCAGACAATATGAAGTAGATATATAGTGTCACTATAAAACTATTTGGTATATGATTCACTTCAAAAATCACCCGATTAGTTGTTACGGTTTACAGCGTCTATGCTCAAGAAAGTGACCTCGGAAATGTCTTTTTGCAAAGATTTAATTTTATAGTGTTCTTTAGCAGGATTGCTTTCGATACCTGTCATCCAGACAGAGTTGCGAGTTCTCCACCGCGACAACCACTAATCCACTGCCTTCTGCATAGCGACATGTAAAGCCATAGCAGCCATCCGGTCCGCAACACTCCTGGAAGACCAGCAGCATGGCGGGAGACTGTGGTGACACCAGCTGGCTCAAGTTACCAATGGTCATTTTCTTTCTCTGGGCTCTCTCCTGAATGCAGAAAAAACTGTCACTTTACATTGTAAACATTCACATGCTATGACACATAAACACTATTGGATATAATAAAATGCAAGTGATATTAAGAAAAATAAAATAACACCAACCACTACTCCACTGCGCTGTCCACTACAATAATAATAAACAGATTGTTTAAAACCAACCTTATACTGGTTTTGTATTGTAGTATGCAAGTTTATAGAATAAAATGGAGGATGAGTGTAAACATGCATGCCATAGGTAAATCACATTTTCATTTAGAATGTTGTTGTATTCAAACTTCCCTTGTAATGCAATACATCAAAGCTAAAGTTATATCAGAACATTATTTGGATGCTCCCTTTTTTTCTTTTCAATGGACAATAAAGTGCACATCTTTAGCCTGACACTGGGACGTATATGGTCACACTTGCAAAATAACGTAAGTGCATTTGCAAAAACACTGCACATGCTTTAAATCACGTCATCAAATGTGAACATTGTCGAAAGGTTGTGATTTATATCTCTCATGTATGTAATTTCCCTGGATACGCAACTCTATGTTCTTAGAGGCAGACTACCGCTGTGGCGAGGTCCCCGGAAGATAAGAGTAAGTGTGCGTCAAAGCTTGCAGACCACCAAGACGTGATGATTAGCGTTTGAGGACATCACACCACAAGTAGCTTGTGGGGATCAGAAATAACTTGTGAGCCTGACCGCTGAATTCCTCAGTTCCCTTTTCCAACTTCTTGGCGTCCTACCCCCGCCCTTTCTCTGTTCGTCGTGTGAATGTGTTACAGCAATTGATGTCGCATCACCAGGGTCGAGGGTCGAAAACAATAGCTTCTCTCGCCTCAGACATGAGAGCCAGACAGGCTATAGCCACAGAAATGCATCTGAAGCTCCTTGAAAAGTACACGCTAATGCGCATCATTTTCTCTTAGTTGCCCTCGATGTTGGACCGACGCCCAAAAATGGAAGGATTTTTCCTCATGTTCATCCGCATGATTTGATCAAACCCTAACCCAGAGAGGGAAGCCACAGGCCACGTAGACTCAAGATTGAAATATTACTAAAGGCGATCACCGAAGTGAAATGGTTGTCTCTAGCAGACTTTTGAAAAATGACTGGAACTTGTTGACCTAAATAGACCTTTAAAAACCATACTATTTTTTTCCTTTTTTTTTTTTTTTTTAAAGCGCAATGTGTCCTGTGACATTAAAAATGAAAAATATTTAGGATGATCCAGTGTCACAAATCAGTCTCTTAACAGGGCAGACAATGAAGACAGATGTTAAATGATGTTTACTAGTCACAGACTCATCCTGGCTCTAAAAGAAAACCGAGCATTGACCATAAAAGACACTGCTTACAGTGTACATTGGAACCTCGAACGTCAAACATCATTATCTTTTTCTAATTATGTTGTAATTACAAAAAAAAAAAGATATTTGCAATATGAAATAATGTGAAGTAAAAGAATGAACTGGAGCCTCAAACTGTTAACATCATAAACACAAAATGGTTCCAGAAGAAGAAAGTGTTTACAGATCAGCATCCAGTGGCATTTTATGCTTGTTGTTGAACTTAAGTAAGTATTGTGTCTGCATTCATGCACCCAATTTGACTTTTATAATCTGTCAATTTGTCATCTGTATGTTTCATTCCTTCCTTTAGATGATTGCCATTGCAAGATATCGGTCATGACACTTGCATGTATGGTACAGCCTATTTATATATAGGTAACAATGATTTTTTTTTAAAAATGTAATTGTGACTGATATTCTCTTAAGTGTATTGTAGCATCTTTTCCCATGTCACGTTAAATTCAATTTCTGGCCAAAGAAATGAACATGAATACTTTTGCCGCCCAATGTACTGAAGTGTCACAAAATTTGTAGAATTATTCTTATTCTTCTTATTATTATTTTATTAAATTTTTTTTTTAAGGAAATGTTGTTTGGACTCCAAATTCTACAGCGTTTGAGGTATTTAACTTCAGAGGATTCCACTTTTGTGTAATTTGCCTGTCATTGTTGATTGTGTAAATACAAACCACAGGGTATGCACAAGCAAGTACACGCAGGTTCCTCTCAAAACAAAAGCCCGTGAGCAAGCGGAGACAAGTGTACTCATTATTCTTTCAATTTCCCCTCCTCAAGAGGCTGTCTGAAGTTTTTGTCCAAGCTAAGACGCTTATTTAAAATCATTTCCGCAATTTGTTGTGCTTCCCCTCCGCCCTTTGCGCTCTTCCCTCTGTTTCTCTTTCCCTTCCCTCTTGGCTGCTTTATTGATGCTCGCCAGTTGGAAGAGATCCTTGGAGATTAGACAGCCAATGATGAAATATTTCCTTATTGTCTGCAATGCGGGGCAGCCTACGAGACCGAATACGGGGCGGTCTGCTCCTTATTAGAGCGGTGGCTCCATCAGTTCCCAGGCTGCTCCTCAATCCTGACCTGTGTGTTAACTCTGATTAGGTCATATGATAAACATTAACGCTGCTGCTTTTCCCACAAGCTCGGCACCTAAAAAAGCGTGGCCCTGGGGCAGCAACGTGACACGGGGCACCATTCAAAGCCGAAGCCGCGTGTGTCCTTTCATGGCACCTTGTTAGGCCTTCTCCAGCGGGATAAAAGGCCCACATTAAAAAGAAGTGGGCTCCTCCGGGGATAGATGGAGATAGTTTTACACATCCTGACCCATTTCTCCATGGCGCTCTCCCAGTGCCTTTTGTCGCACACATTCCATTGTTGGTATGGTCACAGGCTCTCGGGTGTCAGCGCCGGCGCTAAAACAACAATTTTCTCAGACCGAGTGCATGACCATCCAGAATTCTCTGGCTTGTGCGTGCCCATACCCACAACAGGACACCCTGCACAGCCTTAGCCAACAGTGCAGTGAAGTTCAGGTGGCATTGTGTTGTCCCTCACAAGAACGGATGTGATCGGATCAAAGATGATGGTCATAAAAGGGTCACTGACCTTGACACCAGGAAGTCATTTATACTTTCCATGTCTCAGATCTATTGTTACTCAAAGGACAATACGAGACCTTCACAATGTTAAACTAGAATGGATGTCAACTCAGTCTCCATCACAGTTAGCCTTTAACCCAAAAATTATTTCAAAAATCAAACCTCTTTGCGTTTTTTTTTTTTGTCCATCTGTTTGTGAGTTAGCACTTCTTGCTACATGGAGAACGACGTAAAAAGCTACTTTTGAACAGGGATGCAGTTCTTGATTCTGGACACTTTGAATGAATCCGTTGATGGCATATTGATGAAAACTCGATGTTCAATGTGTGCTGGAAGCTAGAAGAATGTGTCGACGAGACTGTGCCATTTCCATTTTGTTCATGGGGTGAAATACAGTATAAGAGACTCAAAGAGGCAAAAATGTAAATATACATTCAATTGATGTTTTCCAACCGGCTAACTAACTCAAACTTGATCACGACAATTAAAATCTTGCTCTTTTGCTTTTCTTGCTTGGTGGCGGTAAAAAATGTACTGGGAGCTGATTGCTAAAAATGTTCTGAGATTGATTTGCACAATCAAAATATTATTATTCCCACACGAAACAATTTTCCCACATTCCAACTGTCTGGCTGTTTCTCAGGCTGCCTACTGAACTTGTTTGAATGTCAATATTACGCCAGTCCAGGCTGGTGCAAAACTGGATTCAATATCTAATCAAAGTACCTTCATATAACTGTCCTGCAGGACATTTTGGAAATGTGCCACCTGTCGGTTGAGATGCACCATGGAGATTTCCTCTTTAAACACCTGGCAGTTGAGCTTCATTTTCTCCAAAAGACGAACATCCAGCTGTCTGGATGGAAACATAAAGTCCATCTACGGTCAACGAATGCACACGTACGAGTTAGAAACACATGGCGCCATTGTGTGAGACCGATTGTGGCATGTATAGAGCTTCAAGATAATGCCCAATTGTCATTACACTCACAGAGGAATTCATTCAACAATATCTATAGTTTTGTTTGTGTAGTATGCAGTAATGCCCAACTTTACTGCATCATGCTGAGTACATTTTCTAGTATTCTGTGACCTTACTAGTTACATGTAAGGGGCAAAATGCACAAACTATAATAATGCATGATTGATTTCTGCCTCTATGGCAATGTCAGTCAAAACCAAATAAAAATCTTTGACACCACTCACGAATTGGTGCTTGTATTAGATGTAACGACTCAAGCGTACGCTTTGTTTGAATGACTGTTTTAAATTCACATTGTCGTGGTAGAAGATATTACTTCTTCCTGTGAGCAGCAGGGTTGTTGATGTGATCTCGGAGGCTCTGAAGACTTTGCTTCTTGTCACTCAGTCTCCTTTGGAGCAGTTCCAGTTTCTGCTCCAGCTCAGCTGAGTCAAGCATTTCTAAATTCCCATCTCCGTCTGAGTTCTTCAACTCTGCGCAAAATGCTACCAGGTCTAGGTGGAGTTCCTGCACCTTGAGGCCAAGAGAGGTCAATGGGTTTACACAGTATATTTCAAGGACTACAAACACATGCAATTTAGAGCATCTCCCTAACCTGGAGGATGACATTTTGTAGTGACTCCACCTGGAGGTTCAGCTCCTTGATTCTCTCCTCCTTTGGCATTCCAGTTGAGCTTTTGGCTTCTGGGCTCTTTTGGGTAGCGGTATTCTGCAGTGGAAAACCATTGACGATTTTTTTGTTTTTTGTTTTAATAACACACTTGATGGTGCTAAAAAAATAAATACACCTTACCCTTTTAGACAAATGTAGCTCCAGCTGCCTGTCAGACAAGGATGTCAGCAGAGTCCCAATCTGCTGATCCTGGGAGAGCTCAGCCGTGGATTCTGGAAATGAAAGCAGATGTGCAAATGATGTCTTCATGATGTTGTGATGAAACTCTAATGTGTTGTGAGCTCTTTATTGGTACCTCTCTGCTCTTTCAGTGAGAAAAGGCTTCTGTCATCGGTCATTCCCAACATTCGGAGACAGGAGTCCATTATTTTGCCCACTGTTGTTTCTTTTGGCGTTCTGAGGTGCAATATTCGCTCCGATGCTACGACACGCAACAAGTTTATTCGAGCACAATACGTTTGTCTTTGGAGGACGGGTGGGTTGCAGCCTGGCCCGGTCACCAGCCAGTCGCAGGGCCAATGCAGACACTGAACTACTCACATTTGCATTACCACACATGGATGATTTCAAATAATTTGCATGCATATTTCAGAATGTGGAACAAAGCCAGTGTACTCTGAAAAATCCCACACCAGCACCGGGGGAGCATGCAAACTCCACCCAGGAAGTCCAGAGACGAGATTTGAACTCCAAACCTCACTGTGAGGCGGACGTGCTAACCACTAAACTACCATGCTGTTTCCTTTAATTACAATCCATATCGACAGAGAATATTGTCCTCCTGAATCACACAACCACAATGAATGAAATGCCATTTTTCTTGTCAGCTCTCTACAAATTGCGATTCTGTATGATATCCGGAACAATATCCCAGTTTAACATTTAATGTACACTATCAGGAATGGGGGTGTTTTCAGAATCAGTGTATGACTCTCAAGGGGGCAGGCAGTGGCGGAGCTAGACTTTTATCCTTAGGGAGGAGCCATGGAGTGGCCAAGGTTATCTCAGGGGTTCCACCAAACAAAAACTTGGAAACAAACATATATTTTTATATTGAAGAAAATCTGCTCGCACGGCATGGCTCGGTGGGAGAATGGTCATTTCCCAACCCAGAGACTGGTGTATATATATAATATCCCGCTCAAAAGGTCTGCAATTTCCAATCTTCTCAATTTCATCAGCTAAGACATCCAACCCCATCCATTACTCACCATCAATAGTCACCTCGATCAACTGTAACCTTTGTGCCATGGAGTTTTGGTTGGTGTGTCTGGGAGTGGGATAAAAAAAAAAACATATATAGAAATAGGTTGATGATGCAAATGTGGATTGGGGTTAATGAGACGGACTGTACCTTATCTTAAGGGACGGTCGGTTCATGCTCAGACAGTTGACGTGTGGGGCCGACTTGGATTTGATCATTGGCATGAACGTTTCTACATGATTATAGCCGAAGAATTCTACCGGGAAATAAACATTCAGTACACTTCAAATGTGTTGAAACATTAATCGTGTTGTGTTGGAAGCGTACCAGAATTGCTGGGTGGGTGCAGCTCATTATATATGGCAGACAGGAGCTGCTCCTTGTCTTTTAGCGTGTTGATGTGAAGGGTGTCCAGGATGTCGACATCTATTGCTGCTATGTCTGCTCCACACAAATTTGCCTCTGCAAGACAAACGTTTTATGCAATGCACATGAGGAGGGGCCATGACTCCATTCCATTTCATCAATATTTTAAACATTAATCAATACTCCTTTGATTAAATGCCTAAAAGCAAACATATTTTTGATCCATTTCCATGTAATGAAATGTCATTGTGATCTGGCTTTAAAATATGATAGCTTTACTTCAATATTATCATTGTTTTGTCGTAAAATATAATTTAATAGTTGATATATATTGTGTACAATGGTGCCTTGGGATATGAATTTGATACCATTCCGTGGCTCGTACCATAAAATTTTTGGAAATGAATTTTAATCGGTTCCAGTCTCCCGAAAAACATTTTGCAATGTGATATTTTTCTAATAATAAATGAAACTCTATTGATACACTGTGGCATCAGATTTTAAATTGGTAGGAAAATGAACTGGAGCAAATCTATTGTATCGTCACAAAGGCTTGGATGAGTTGTTATTCAGGAATTCAAGTTTTGGTTGCATGCTGTAAACGCTCTAATAAATCTAAATCTATCACACCAGAGCTTTTCTTTGAAGAAGTTATTTCACTCTCTGGCTTTGTTTTGTAGCCGGTAGGGGCGGCAGACCACTGAGGCGCGCGTCTTACCTTGGATGAAAGGGAGACATTTTTGCAGTCCAATGCTTGTGAACCACTGGCACATCTCATTTGTGTTTCGCTCCCTGAGAGATTTGGCCTCCTGCCTGTTCACAGTCTGGAGGGTGAAGAGGAGAGTGTTCATACCTGCGACTCATGACTAATGTGCTTTCCAACCTGTGGATAATGTCCAACACAGTTAAAATGATTGCATAGTTGTCATTCCATTCAATGGCCCGTTTGCTTTGTGAATTTGTGAGATGAACTGCGGCTTTTTGAAGAATACAGATGAATGTATCAACAATACAGTGCAAAAGTATCAGGACATTTGGCTGTCGACTGAAAATCTTTGGGTTTTCACGTCAAAAGATGAATGATGAACGAGATCAACAGCTCAGCCTTCACTTCCAGGTATTTCCATCTGGATCTGATATAAAGCCTTGAAAATAGCGGTGTTTTTCCACAAAAAAACAAAAACAAAAAAAAAAAATTTTTGTTCATCATAAGTATTGGAACCAATGCACTTAGAAAAAAAAAACTGAACAAGTCTTAATCCGGTATGTGCACGGGTTCCTTGAGGTAGGTTTAATTGACTCGCTTGCGCAAAATTGAGATACAATTTTGCGCAAGCAAGTCAAAGTAAGAAGGTCAGATCTTGGAAAACACTCGTGCGTCGGGTGACTTGTACCTCAAGGCAGAAATGTAATTGCAAATATTTTTGCTTGCAACAATTCCATCAAGATTGTGACTCACTGACCCCACCAAACATTTGTATTTTTCTTTTCCAATGCTTTTCTGGGCTCTAACCACAGTCCCTTTAAGTTCTTGTTTGTTTTGGGGCTTACTTACCTTCTGTTTACCATGTGAACTGTATGCTCTATCGGGCTAAGGTCCACTTCTTTGCCCTATTGAAGTTCTTTGTTGTTTTGGCCATGTGTTATGGGTCTTTTTGCATAATGAAGGATCTGGCACTCTCAATTGTTTGATAGACAAAATGATAATTTTGCTGCTGCCATCATTGAAGATTTATGATTCAAGTGGCACAAGAAGCTCGACAAGCACGAGGCATAATATTATCTGCACCAAATTTCACAGATTAGTTGGTGGTGGTTGTTGATATTTTGGATCATAAACAGATTATTTTGTTAAGCACATCATTAGCCTTTTTGTCACTTTGGTAAGGGTTCATCTTTGTATCATCAGTCCACACAACTTTCCTTCAGATTTTTCTAATGCTTATATCTTTACTTTTGCGTTGGTCAAATTCCAGCTGGGTTTCCACCTCTTCTTTGCGTCTTGTGCTTTAGCTTGCTATTGTTCATGACATCTTCTGCAAACCCTAGATGGTGACGACTACACTCCTGCCCTTTGGAGGTTGTTACTGATGTCACTCCATGTTTTGGGCCCTCACTTACAGCTTTCCCATTGTTTCTATCATAAACCACTGTTGTTTTCCATTGTATACTCATGTGACATCTGTTAGTACCCCAGTGGGGTTTTTTTCAGGACATTCCAAATGTTCATGAAATGGCTCTGATTGAGTTTCCATCTTCTCTTTGCTTCACAATTATTTTTCACATTTTCATCAATAAACAGCACTGTGCTTTGGTGATTACACCTTTAACTTGTATATATTCATTTTTTATGGGCAGAGCCTGAGTCTGAGACTGAATATTGTTTGAATAATTATCATAATAGGACACACGTGGGCAACAACTCACCTGTTATATTCACATGTTCCAAAACTTTCACTCACATAAAAAAATGCTTGTGTGAAAAAATGGTTGTGTTTTTGATCCAAATGTAAATAACTGTAATAATAATAATAATAATAATAATAATAATAATAATAATAATAACAATAATAATAATAATAATGGGCAGCCCTGTGGTCCAGTGGTTAGCGCATTGACCTCACAGTGCAGAGGTACCGGGTTCAATTCCAGCTGAGGCCACCCTGTGTGGAGTTTGCATGTTCTCCGTGGGTTTTCTGCGTCTCTGTGTGCCCTGCGATTGGCTGGCAACTGGTTCAGGGTGTCTCCCACCTACTGCCCGAAGACAGCTGGGATAGGCTCCAGCACCCCCGTGACCCTTGTGAGGATAAGCGGATCGGATAATGGATGGATGGATGGATAATAATAATTATAAGAAGAACAAAATAAACACACCCCACACTCAACTATCATAAATCACATGCGAGTGGTGATCATGACTTCAGATAAGAATTGCAGAGAGTATTTAAAATTTGTGCGCACATCTTGCTGATGCAGAAAATCGCACCAGTACTCTTCAAATCCTACCTAGACAGTAAGATTGAAATACTGACACTATTTTCAGAGCCGTTGCTTTGAGAGCTCCAGAGAGGTGGGAAATATAAACAGAACATAATCTGTAATTGCAGTGGATCTGGGTCGGGTGCTGATGCCACCCTGAAGGCCCTGCACTGATGGTACACAGTACCTTCTCAGGGAATTTTCCATTCTGGTCCTTAGATTTGGGAACACATGATGCTGAAAGAACACACAGTGCCATGGTTTAAATATGGTGTCATGAAATAATTGCTCTTTAATAAAACCACTAAAGACTCACCAACGGTTGTACGTCGTTGCCGTGGCGACCTCTTCCCTTGCTGTTGCTGGTCTGACGTCTGGGTTAATGTGTGAAAAGTGGCACTCCCAGTTTGTGTGTCCACTAAACTGCAGGATCGAGTCATTGGCCTCTACCACATTAACAAAACAGACAAGGGTTGTACAGACTAGTCAACTTGATGACTTAACTACCTCACAATGACATTTAGTTGCACATTCTTTTGGCTAGAGGAGGAGGCAAAGCCATTGGCAGCAAATGAGTGAGTGCAATGAAATTAGTCCAGAATATTAATTGAATTGAATTGTCTCCTATTTCTTCTAAAGCGCCGATTGATTAAGTGCGTACTAACAAGTAGGGGTAAAAGAAGGCAGATTTCAGCAGGGTTTTGATCAAGTATCAGAGGAAGGTTTAGCAGGCAATTAATCCATGAGAAAAAGAGGTTTTGTCATTATTTGCAAACACTACCACGTGGAGCCTTGTTGCTGTTGGGAGCCCAGAACGAAGATGAGTTTGCTTGTCTGGCCAAGTTGTACAAATGTGACCTGGCTGTCCCAATGACAAGTACAATTAGCGGAACATGCGTGGGTCTGTACAGAGAACATGTGACGTTATGGGCAAAGAGATGCAGTGCTTGGGCTTCATACCCTCTGGTGAGTAAATGCATCCATTGTGGGAGTCTTAAGAGGAGGCAGGCCAATAGCAGTCTTCAGCATGCCAGAGCAGCTCACATCACCGTTGCTCAAGTCATCTATGTAGAAGTACAAGCAAACATTTTCATTAATAAATGCATTCTGGTTAGTCAGTTAAGAAAAACATGAGGGAGAAAGCAAGTATATGCCATTTTGTGTGTTTTGTGTCTTTTTTTTCCCTTTTTTTATATTGTTTGTAGAAAATTCATTGCCGCCGATAGACAACGCTTGATGGGATTGCTTGGCAGCAAGTCAGAAAATAACATCTAGCTGATGACGTACTTTTTTGACAATTCAAATTCCTTCCCAGAGAACTGTACATTCCTTCATTTTGCAAATATCACATGGTCAGCTTGCAAGTTTCATATTTGTCTGCTACCAAAACAACCAAGAGTCCAACCAACATTTTTCAGGCAAATAAACCTTTCAAGGGCTAACACGTCTTTTCCCCCCAAAGCATATTGCAAAAAATGAATCATTCTAGTGCATAATGATACAATATGTGATGTCATGACTTTTCCTGAAAATTGTGCCTCTAATGTTGCACTACACTTTAGTTTTTGGATCGCCGTTTATTGCATGACATCACGTTGGCAGGTTTGCCAACGTCTGCTTATATTTAACAAATATTGAGCCCTAACTAGCAACAAATTACTGTAAGATTGCGTGTCCATGGGATTTTGAATACATTCATCCAGAAGAACGTTTTTGAGGACAGAGTTCACTGAGGGTGTTTTGGCTCACAATCTCTGTTGTTATTCATTAGAACGGCATGTGATGATTTAGGGGTACTTTTTCTGAACACTAAACTTTTGCGAGCATATCTTTGTGGACTTTGCATTGTGCACTGGGCACAGTCGTGCTAAAACAGAAAATGGTCTGCGCCAAACTATTGCCACAGAGCATATACAGTAATTGTCAAAAGAAAAGAAATCAATTCTGCCAATGAAAATAATATGCCAATATGATTCCAAGCTGAAATGTTATTTAATGTGCTTGAAGCAGTGAGAGTCCAACTTTTAGAACTTAGTGAACAGTAGCCTTTTGAATTGTTTACATAACAATTTATTCAGCCTAATTTACAGAACGCGTTTTCCATTTCAGGATTCTTGAAAGGCTAGTTTGACGTAGGTAGGAGGGCAGATGTGGTTAGCATCAGATAAGACACTTAATGGGTTTATGTGTGTCAGCGAAGGAATCTGGTCTGGGTCCAGGAGAGACAGGAGGAAGAGGAGGAGGGGGCAAGTTAGCTGGCACTCTCTTCATCACCTGGCTGGCCTGGGAGTCCGTAAGCAAGGTCAAGACGACAAATCGACAGCCAAGAAAACCACATGCCTTCTCTCCTCTGTTGGGTCACCTCAGACCAGACTGGGTGAAAAATTCTTTGAAACTCCCTTTCCTGTCTTGCTCTATGACTTCTTTTCACCAAGCATTGCACAATGATCTCAAGATGGAGAAATAGCAAATGGAGGGTAGCTATCCACCCACAGCCCTACCACAGTCATGCACAGACTTCACACAGTCTCTATCTTGTGTGGGTCCAACTAAAACAAGAGGACAGAACATTTTGGGCAGGCTCAACGACAGAGTTCGTTGTTGCCTTATAGGGTGAAATTTGTAGCAAAGGAGAGATGGCCGTTGTTCCCAGACGGTGCAGACTCCGTCAGGACATGTCAAAAGCAGGGGTGAAGCCTGACTCCCGAAACGAGTAAGCATTGTGTCCTTGCTTGCCAATACACACAGACACATTGAGCAATCGACTGTGTGATATGTCATCCATCCAAAGACACTCAACACTTTGGTTGATGCAGTTAATGGATCAGCACCAAATTGTCATAAATACCCGGCTCTGTAATATAGGAACCTGAAGTGAGCCAATACGATCATCCCCTGAGAAGTTGATGTTGAATGTATATCAGGTGGTGTATTATTGACAATTGCAATGGTTTTATACAAATACTTTAGTATAGAAGCAATTTTTGCATCATCCTTCTGACAAACAAGCACATGCCGATGACAATACTATACTGTACATGGCAACGGAATACTGATGGGAAAATCTTCAATATACAGCTCGTCCTAAAAATGCATATGCAATCTTAATTTTGAAATTCAATGCCTGTGCCTTCTTCTATTTGTTGGTGTTTGTGTAAATGCTTCAAATGGTGCATTTGAAATTATGGGTAAAATCATTTTGGATCCTCTTTTTTTTTTTTAACCTAAATCCATCCATCCATCCAGTTGCGGGGGGTGCTGGAGCCTATCCCAGCCGTCTTCAGGCAGTAGGCGGGGGACACCCTGAACCAGTTGCCAGCCAATCGCAGGGCACACAGAGACGAACAACCATCCGCGCTCACAGCCACACCGAAGGACAATTTAGAGTGTTCAATCATGTCTTTGGAATGTGGGAGGAAACCGAAGTACCCGGAGAAAACCCACGCAGGCCCGTGGGGAGAACGTGCAAACTCCACACAGGGAGGCCGGTGCCGGAATTGAACCCGGTACCTCTGCACTGTGAGGTTGACGCACTAACCACTGGAACACTGGGCCGCCCTAACCTAAATCTTTTTTTTTTTTTTAAATATGGTTGTGTGATTGATATTTGCCATTTCTGTGCCGTTACCATACCATGCAATCGAGTCACTTATTCCCTGATGATGGAGAATCCCTGTTAGTGGATGTACGTGATGGCTTTCTTACAGTATCATTGCCCTCCGCTGATTTGAGAGAAAAGAAAGCGTTCATTGAGTGACAACTAAGGGAGGAGAGCATGCTGAGTCACAGGAACTCAAAACCTGGGAACCATCGGTCGAGCCAAGCATTGGGACTACACGCACAATAGCTAAAATGGGATTCAAACAAAGGGGAACTTCTGCTACTCCCAAAGGAGGTGTTGGAGGCAACGTAGCGATGTCTCATAATGACTGCAATTTCATCTGAATGGGGAACGCAGCTCAACAGCTGGATGATGTCGACCATCATCTGGTGCCGTTTACCTCGCCTCTCTTGTTCCAAATAGAAACAGACCTTTTAAATTTGAATACAAATACTTACTTAGTACATGTGTCCAAAAAAAAAAAAAACTCACCCAAGTTGAGCTCAGTGAAAGGCAAAAGTTGTATTCCACTATTGAAGTTGCCTGAAAGACATTAAAAAAAAATACAGAAATGTTCAGCCTGGTTCAAATGAAACCCACTGCTACAATTACTAAAATTCTTATTGGTGATGTTCTTTTGAGACAATCTTCAAGTCAAGTCTCTAATGGTTGCAACCTCAGCCTTCCACCATCTGCTACATGACATCTGCTCTGCTTGTAACCCTGTACAGTGAACAAAAACGCAGTCTGCTGCGCTTGTCATATTTCTAGTGTCTCTTCGTAAACATTTGTGCTGATTACTTTTTTTTTTTTGCGACAAATATTTGAGTACAGACTTCCTTTCAAACTGAACAACCCTGATTTGAATTGGCATCCTATAGATCCCACCCCTCTATACGCTTGACAGTAAAAGTAATTTTATGCATTAGTCACAAAGAAATTGCCCTGAATAACCAAGTAAAAATGCTATTGGATCTTAATATACCCAAAAGCTTATTCCTTTTCTTTTTTATGTTAAATGCTCTGTAAAGAGCTATGTTACAGCGGCATCTGTTATGAAAGCGCGCTGTCAAGATGTAGTCTGCTTTAGCACATTGCAAAGTGTTGCGGAAGTAGTTTTTGTGTCATTTTGCACAATGACAACCTAACCTCAGTGGGGGGTTATTTAGCTATTCAGTATTATTGTGTAGTTGAAAAAAGACCTCCCACTATGTTGTGCAGTTCTGCATGACTGGAAATAATCACAATGCTGTGCAACTGTCAAGCTAAATTTTGAATACTGTACTGTTTTCTGGAATGAGCTGCAACAATTAGAATATGCAGGTGTAATAATAAAGCACTTATTCTGACTTGCGTGTAAAAAGCAAAGGTAGTTTACTGCTATGGCTGTGATACAAGCTCCCTTTATAGGTTTCGTGTTGTGGTTTGGCTAAAATTCACAGTGCTGTCTCATTATAAGACATACATTGAACTTGAATAATATTTGCTCTACTCTTGAAAATCACCGGAGTTGTTAACAGAGTTAAACTCACGTTTCTGGGGGAGCACGGGTAGGGGATCCACCTGATAAACATGAAACAAATTTGCCTTTGTTTTTTGTTCATCCTCATCTCTATCTTTTATCGTCTCCCTCTCTTCTGCCAACTGACCGCGTTTGTCCTCCTCGGAATCCACAACAATCATCTCACTCTCAGTCATTGTCAATCCCAGCATCTCCTCATTCTCCTCATTGTCTCTGGCAGCAAAGCAACTATCACTCTCTGCAGTGTAGACCACACTCTCCTCTGAATTCATATCAAAGAACTGATCCTCATCAATAACATCGGATGGAGTGGGTGGAATCAAATTGATCTCACAGTGCACCGAGAGGCTCCCAGAAGCAGGGGTGCTGTCATTGCCACTTCCAAACAGAAAGTGGTCCTCTTCTTCATCTTCATTCTCATCCCAGCTGTTAGGAGTGTGATTTTGTCTCGCTCGAGGCTGAAGGGGCAGAGACGAGAGATGCTGCAGTGGTTTCTTCTTTCGCACCCTTGGGCAGGCTGACACAGAGCTAGCCGAGCGTCCCATGTTGCTTCTCGGCGTCACGGGCTCTTCCTCATACATACCAAAACTGGTGTTAACTATCCCCAGATCCTCCACTGTAATGTGGATAGTCTCCCAATTTCCCGATCCCTTTTGATCCACATGTAGAGTGTCACCATTTATCATCTCCTGTTCCTGCGACTGATCCCGCTCTTCACCTCGCAAGCATGAACAACAGAAGACCCGATGAGCAAGATGCTGAGTTCTCCTTGGAAACCAACGAGTCTGCCGTAACTTGGAATTCGCAACTGGACTTTCCATGACAATGACTCCCGAACGCTAAGCTGGTTGCTTACCAGTTTAACTGACCCCTTAGAAAATTCCCGACCCTGCACAGCGGGATAAAATTCTCTTTGGGAAGATGAAGCATCTGCAACCCAAACACTCATTTGCAACATGGGTTGCTAAGGGAAAACATTTTACACACTGCTGGCCAGGTGAGCACTTGAAATGAATGGAGGGTCTAATAAGTGTCCTTTGATATGTTAAGCATCATCATCATCATCATGTGGACAACATGTCTTTCAAAGGGCTGCAAAATGCAAAGCAATAGATGAAATTGTAAATCTTTCAAATGTATAACTTTAAATACATTTTACAAACTAATGGCTGCTGTTAAGTTCTAGTGAGAAATTTCAATTTTTTTTTAGTATTGCAAGTTTGTTACCTCTGCGACATTTGCAATGGGGTTTGATTCATTTTGAGCAAAGGTTTTATGGTCTTGTGTGGACTTGTGAAGTGATAACTCTTATCAGGGTGTGTTCAGTTTCCCCGTGTGTGTTAAACACTGGCAGTTTAACAGTGCGTTTGGAAAAAGGTGAGTATATGGCCTGGCGGATGCTTGGCTGAAGAACCCCTATGGCTCCAGATCCTACATGCCCAATCCTGTTGTCTGCTGTACGGTTTGCCAATTTACGCCTATCAAATGCACCCACCAACATGTATGCACATAACACTATTTGTCTTTCTGTGCCAACTGAAAACAAGTAGCAGGTTAAAGTGTACCTCCAACAGCCCATTTTGAGATATTGATTGAGAAATGGCGCAATATTGTATAGTTTGATAAATATCTGGTGTTCCCATCTTTGCGTCTTTCATCTTCTATTCGCCAAACCATGTACCATTCTGTGTCTTTGCCATCCCTGTGGCTAATTTTAATGCAAGGCAATGAAAGTGATGGGATAATGAAGCTTCAAATTTGCTTCATGAACCAGTTGCTGTATTTTTTTGACTCCTCAGAACTATCTGTTAGCTGAGAGCACACTGGCCTGCCATTTCATAGACCCCTTTGTTAAAACCAACAGTGCTATCTAGAGGAGCTATATATATATATATATATATATATATATATATATATATATATATATATATATATATATATATATATATATATATATATAGGATTGGATTTGGATTGGCTAAAACTTTATTGTCAAATGTACTGTATGTAACATGTAACATACAGCACAGATGAAATTTCTTTCCTCTCAACATAAAACAAGAGGAGCCACTGCGGGTGTCTGCGCCGCTATCAAAAGAAAGGTTAACAAAACAATGACAAAATAATACAAAACAACACATGAGACACAGACAGTCGTGCAATCTTAACCACTTTCCTGCATACACTTTGTTGTCTGAAGCAGTTATAGATGAAAGAGGAGGGAATCCAAGTGTCCTTTTCACCAGTGGATCAAAGACGTCATGCTGCAATGTGCACACGTCTGCTACAAGCTAAGCTTGAAAGCAACAAGAAGCTGTAGCATCCATGAACGAAAAAGAAAGATTGGCTCTCTTCTCCTGTCCCATGTAAGTCCACTTCAATTCCAAGCCGCGACTCCAAGTTCAACATACGCATCGGCGCTCTGCGCTGATGCTCCTTTCTTCTCATCGTCGGCTCCTCAATCCATGCATCCATCTAGCCGCAGACTGTCCATCAGCACCGACCTTTTCGCTGAACAAAGCGGGGCTGTGAAAATGCTGCCTACTTCAGGTGCAAGACACAAGCGCCCCAAGGATGTCCAGCAACGACAGTCAAATGGCACCGACATTCCTCCCAATCAAGAAATCAGTGCTGGTATGCGTGTGCTGCTATATATACACACACACACACACACACACACACACACACACACCCCCACACACACACACACACACATCAATATGCATACTGTAGAACGTTTT
>CAAKHF010014182.1:4502-17731 GCA_901007745.1 Hippocampus kuda
CCCAACATACACACATCGTAGAATAATTTCCAGGTGTCTTAATAATGTGTGTGACATGCTTTTACCCAAAAATCAAGAATTATAGCACACTATCCTAGAGCCCTGATGAAATCAGCTTTTTGTGTGTGTGTGTGGGGGGGGGATTCTGTCTCATGCAATGAGGCCAGTGCCTGCCCCCGACTCTGAAGCCTATTAAGGTATATGAGGTGGGGAGGAGGTGTTCTATTTGGTGGTGTGCCGTGATTTTTGTTTTTCCTAAGGCAAAATATATATGCAATGGAAAACACTTGCCTAGGGTCATTCTGCTTACCAGTAAAGGCCCCCAGCAAACACAGGAAACCAACATGATGGCCATCAGTTGGCAGATCATTTCAACGTGGTACAACGTTCCTCTGCTGTGATGCTTGCGCTGCATCGTGGACAGCAGCAAGGAGCAGCTGGTCACCGTGTTGCAAACGATGGAGAAGAGCAGAGCCAGCAAGCCCAGCAGAGCGAAGAGCATAGGCAGGAACACATCCAGCCAGTTGTCAGGCTCGTCCAAATTGTAAAAACACCAGCTCCTGGAGTTTTGCACCCTGTAGGACTTGCTCAGCACCACCGGCAGCGCAGCTACCAGGGCAGCCAGGAACCAGATGACAGACAGCAGCTTATTGATGTGACGGAAGGCTAACCCGGTCGAGTGGTAAAAGGGCTTGGTGACCCCGATGCAGCGCTCTATCGCCATGGCGCTGCCCAGGAACAGCGGGCTCAGACCGAAGAAGACCAAAGTTGCGCCAAAGAGGTTGCACACTCTGCCGTGGGGGTCGAACGTCTCCCAATGCTTGTGCAAGCTGTAGACGTAAATGACCACGGAGCCATTGACCAGGTGACCCAGCAGGTCCGTGACCACTAGACTGGTGGCAAAAACTGAAAAGGGAGCCTTGGACTTCAGTGGCATGCGTTTGGAGGATTTGAGCAGAATGAAGAAGGCCAGGCTGTTAGAGAGGATACCGACAGTCATGGAGATGACCGAGGTGGCCACTGACAGATTTTTCTCGACGCAGGTGATGTTGGTGGGCGTGGCCTCTTTCCAGCTAGTCAGATTAGTCCTCTCACTGGCCGACATTGTGGGGCGTGAAATCTGGAAGAGAGATTTTTTTTTTTCTCGCATTTTACCAGGTCTATTTGGCACAAATGTAGGAACCATCAATACTGTGCGAAAATGTAAAATAACAGCATGCAACTGTGCCACATATGGCAAATGGAGTAGCAAACCACCGTAGCTGATTTACAATCAAACACCGAAATGTAATTTAGGATTTAATTTAATAGCTTTCCCAAATGGTTACAATTGCCACTTAGTGATTACAGCCATTTGCGTACCTCCCATTTTCAGGGGCTCCAAAAGTACTTGGACCTTTCGGACTAAAAAGGTTAATAGGCCAAGTGCAAAATATCGTTAATCCCAGACAAATGCCACAGGTAAACAAATGTTTATTTGGAAGCTTTTAAGGAGATCTCAAAGCGAGTGGAGGGGGACAGGAATGAATGAATCGGTGAAGTCGATACCACGAGAAAATCACAGGAGAGAACTTAAGCGATGATGGCAGGAAGGAAGAAACCCTTTAAAACGGGAGTCAAGGATATTCTAGAAAAAGCAAGAATGAAAAACATGGAGAATGAGTCCAAAGCATAGCACACGAGGCAAAACGGAAGTAAATCTTAGACCTACACCGTAAGATGAGGAAGACTCTTGACATTGAAAGGCATATTTTGGGCTTTTTGGATGTTGGAAAAAAAGATTAAAAATCATGTGAAAGCTTTGTTACCTGAGCCTTGTTGCCTCAAGTCATGAAGTTTCTCCTGCTTTTGCTGCGGTTGTCAGTTAGTCAACTTCAATATCCCGTCAATCATGAGGCAGAGAAGTGCTGTCTTCTGTCTTCTGACTCCAGCTGTTGCCACTGATGCTGCTGCTGCTGCTGCTGCTGTCCATCAGACATGCGCGTCCTCCCACGGCGACGGCTCCGCTAGCCAATATAATGGAGCATGACACACACAAGCGCACAAACGTTTGGAAGTGTATGTGTGAGCGTTAAAATGCTCTTTTAACGGGGGGCTTTTAAAGGTTCGCAAACCATTGATAAAACCCGCTGACTCACAAACCGGTCAGGCAACTCAGGGTGTACCACTGTACTTGTTTCAGTATCAATTTAGACATGTCGCACGTGTAGCGCAGAACGACTTCATAGAGATACAAGGATGTGATACTTTGGTTATGTCATGTCGCGTTTCTTCGCTAGAAATAGGAAATACTTACAATGTGTTGCATAACACATTACGACAACAGTAAAACAATTGTTTAAAACAAAAACAAAAAACAACAGCTACCTTTATTGAGGCAGGACATGTGATCACATGACATTGTGCAGATTTACAGTTAAATCCAAAGTAACCATGATAAAAACATGAATTGTGATTTTGATTACCTTCATTTAGTTTTGTTAATCTAGCTTCTGGGGGGGCAAGTCAACCCGACTCAGTATCAATTCCAAGTCAGGATAAATAGGGAGGTTTGGCGTCATAAGTCATACTAAAATTCCTAAAAGAACCCCTGGCAACATAGCCTAAGATGAAACATGACAAAGCTCGTGGCTCAGATGGGTTTCTAAGTGAAGCATAGAAAGCACCCTGTGAGGTGGGCATTGATTCTGCGCGTTAGAGCACCTTATGAAGTTGATCACGGGTAAAGCAGTTAGTTTCCAAGTAAAATCTGGAATACATCAAGGGTCAGGTCTTAGCCCACTACTTTTCATCATTGTCTTTGGTATTCCGACCGTAGCTGTAAGAGAGAGCCGTCTTGATGTGTTTTCTATGCGGACCACATACTAATTCATTGTTGATTCCAATGCTCGGTAGATGATACTAAAGGTTAAACGGGTTTCTTCGGAGTGGTGCCAAACATTGTGCTTTCTCAAAATTGCTCGTTGACATCAATGAAGTGAACATCAGATCATTTTTTAAATACGTGCAGTCGTACCTCAAACTAAAATTTCTTGTGTTATTTCCAGTCCGGCAAACACCCATTCCACATAGAAAGGGAATCACTTCAACAAAATGTGGCCAGGGTAAACTCTAGATTATTTTGGATTCAATTTGAGCTCATGATGTGACCTGATTAATACTGTGGTTTGGTTGCTTATTTTTTCCCCCTTAGCCTGATATTCACTAACATACGGCTTGGGTGAGCAGACACAGATTGAATTAGCAGAAATAACTTCCACCCACCTGTGTCTACAATTAAAGTGAATCATTACGTCACGAGCGCCCTACGTTTACACATTTGATCTTCCTCTCCAAAGATTCACCCCCCTTCCTGGAAGGGATCGCTGGAACCGTAAAGTTGAGAACGCCAGGAATAAGGAATGCAAGAGGATGCAACGCTGCAGCCAAAAGTACACCGTGGAGTGTCGTCGTGCACCGAGATCTCAGGCATGACAGTAGGCAGAGTTGACAACAGCACATTGGCAGCATTGCTTTGTGTCACCAACGTGGGGTAGATTTGCACACTTCCACCCCCTCAAGTCAAAAATGCGGAAACCTTTTTGGTTGCACTGTACCTAAAAAAATTTGCAGATAATTATTATTATTATTTTTTTTTTAAATTCCCCCACGTTCGAGAGCCAGTTTGGCGACTTCCTCATCCACACTTCGATTGAATGACGTTTATGAAGGGGACAAAGTTATTATTAAAAGCAGAAATACTTGTTCTTGTGTTACAGGATGTCTAGTGTTAAAAAAGACAAGGATGTGAAGTGCGAACACATCGTGGGCACACGTGCTGGATTTTCAATCAGGCCACCATTTGACGTGTCACAATGTGTCAAAACAGAAAAGTGGTGAAGATTGCACGACTGTCTGTGTCCTATGTGTTGTGTTGTGTTATTTTTGTTATTTTGACTTCAAAATGGCGCCGCGTGAGTGGCTGCCTTTCCAGCAGCTCCTATATTTTGTTGTTCTACTTCTTCCTTTCATAACTTTGCTGCTGTGAATTAGGAATTTCTCCATTGCGAGACTAATAAAGGTTTTCTTATTCTTATTCTTATTATTAAAACACACGAGTCAGATAGACAAAGCCCACTTCCTGTAACGTTCTTTTCTTTTCGACAGACTGGCACTCGGAATGACTTTCATCCCTTATCATACTCCCAACACTCTTCTAAAAATCTTCCATTTCTATTACTGTTCCTGTTTTTGGTCCTGAGCCCAATTCGGTAAATTACCATGCCAAGTCCAAATAGATAAACCATGTGTAACTTTTGTGGTCAAGGGCCACATTTAATTTTGAAATAGAACAGATGAGCCAGGTAATTTATAGGTGAGATTAATTAAAATGTCTATGTAGAATAAGCAAAAAGTAATAATTCTTCAACAAAGTGATAGTAATTTTTAGTGCTAATCGACCATAATAAGCATTATGTCAATTGCCTTACTTGACTCACATTTGCGGTGGATAACCTGCATTGTATTCACAATATAACATACCGCTACATTAACAGAGTATTTAATGAGCCAAATGAATTAAAAAAAAAAAAAAAAAAGAATTTGGTGATTGCTCATACACAGATGCCCCTGCTTCTCTCCCAGCCATTGGCCGAAAAAATATTCACAGCGGATTATGTATTACACCAGAGAAAATGCAGGGTGGGATGTTCTACTCAGATGAGAATGATGATATATGGTGATTAATGGGACATTTTATCAAATTTATTCTTTTTTTTGGGGGGGGGGGTAAGAATTGTTTGCAGTCATTCATGTAATGACATTTATTTTTATGTTTGAAATCTAGAATGTGTTCTCAGATTGTACCCTCCTTCCAGGTACAAGTGTTGATTTATAAAGAAATATGATAGCAGGGCAACTATAGTACAGTAACCCCCCCTCACCCCACATGTTTGCTATTTAATATTCACAAATACACTGTGAAATTTATCTCCTGCTATTTGCTGAAAAACTCATGTAAATATGTTTTTTTTTCCTGATACTTTTTCTGAAATGTCCAAAAATAACCACAAGATGCTGCCACAACACTATCTAAATCGGAAAGTAGTAATTGCTGTGAAGGAAGTACTGTACATGGAAATGATGCCGATCAAGTGAGAGACAAGCATTGCATGTGGGGAGGAGCTAGTTTTAACCTGGGTTGTGAGTTAAAGTTACGGAGAATTTCGGTCATTTTCCAGTGCACCCCCTCCAAAATGAAATAATCTGGAATCCACTGATTTTCAGGCCTAATGTGGTAAAATAAATTTGAAATTATTTCAAAGTGATTTCGAATCATAGTTTGTGGTATATTTACAGTTTCAACTCTTAACCCTTTAAGGGACAGCGGTTACTACAGTGGACAGTTTATCATGTTATCAGGTTTTTTAGCGGGAGGTGTCAATTATTTACAGTAGAATAAGTAAACTCCACACAGGAAGACTGCAGCCAAGATTTCAAACTTCAAATCTCAGAAATTTGAGGTGGATGTCCTGACCACCTTGCTGCTGAAAGCATTTTATCCTAATCGTAAATATAAATAGCACCTCAAATTGTTTGCAGTCTCCCCGCAATTTGGTAAAGTGGCAATTTTCAGCCTACATGGTATTGTTGTTCTATTCCGTTTGGAAGCACTTTATTTTTCCATCAAATGGCAATTTTGAGGTGAAAATGGTTTCAGAAATGACACACAAATAAAAGAACAGATCTGACAACTAAAATTGTGGTTAACAGAATTTTTTTTTTTTTAACCCCCAAGATCACTTTACGACTGTCAGGCCATACTAACAGTTTTAACAAATGCACAACAGTGTTTTTTTTTGGGGGGGGGGGGTTCCAAATTTACTCTTTAATTACTCCATCAGTGTGTGTCACTGACATATAGGTAGACAAAACAAAGGTACGTAATTTGTTAAACTGTCTTTTTTTTTTTTTTACTCTCTCACGGTGCCACGGCAATCACTGTTTTAACTCTTGCCTTTTTTTTTGTCCTATCTTTTTCTTTCTTGAGATGCCTAACAACCCCAAATCACTTGCCAAATCCTCTCCCGGGTTTGACATCACGCCTTCCAAATGTTCTGTCCCAGACGGAAACATGAGCCAGACGGTCCACATGCACAAGACTAAAAATCACATCCTTTTGTTGGATTGCTTTAATAGGCAAGACCAGGCCCGGGAAGGTTGGGTTGTGTTCGACCGGAGTAAGAGAAAATAAGCCATAATGTTGGATTCACTGTACTGTCCTGCACCTAATCACAAAAAGCACTCCAACATCAAAAGTCACAGGCATCAAACGTACTCTTCCCCTGTTCGTACTCGTCGTCGTCATTTTCTCCCCATCGTACAACTCCCAAGTGGCCCTAAATGGTCCCCAGACCCAGGCAGCCATTTTATAAATTATTAATGGTGCCACAAGGAGGGGAAAAATGTTCTTCATCGCCAAGTGTACTTCGCGGCGGTTTTATATATTTGTTTATTAGGGATCCGTTAATCACAAAGAGACCAATTCACTTTTTCGTGTGTCGAATATGTCCTCAGCTACTGTATTTGCTAAGTAATCGGCCTATTAGCATTTTTTTGCGTTTGCTCTTTCTGAAATACCTTAAGACGCCGCAAGAGGGAGCAAAGCCCCGATTCATTGGAAACTACTGTATACTGACTGTCGTTGTTGTGATACTTATTGCCAGCATGTGTCAGTACAAACATACGATCCTGCTATTTTAATGCCTTGGTCCCGTAGAGGCTGAACAAATAATGACAGCAGTGATACATTATTCATGGGTATTTGTATTGTTGACATGCAAGTTGAACATGAGTATGATTTGTATTCTTTATGATCTCTCTGGTGCTGTGGACGCTCTCTGCAGACCATGGCTTGTTCTGCACGATGCTCAACCATCTGAACTTTGCTTGGAGTCACTTTAAATGCGCGGACTCCCGTTGAACGTGAGTTTGAATGTGATTGATTTATTCTGAAACTAGCCACATCTCCAGTTATAAGAAGGTGTGAACACTTGTGCAACCACATTTTACAGGTTATAAGTCACATTAATGGTGGAAAAGTTTTGAAATGATTTATTCTGGTCTCTTTTTTTTTTATATCACAAAAATCTGCAGCTTGAACCGTTGCATGGCATACTTTGTGTACCCGCTCTGTAGGCCGATAAAAGTATCCGACATGGTGGACGCTCTTTTGACCCAAACAGCTCAGTACTGGTGTTTAATGCTTTGGTTGCGTTCAAGGTCAGCGAAAATAATGATGTTGCCCTGAGCAACCTCTTCAGAGAACTGCTTGGGCAGACTCATTTGAAGCCAGCTTGACTTGTGAAGTGTTTTTTAGGAAATAAGTCAAGCTGTCTAGTTACATATGACATCTGTATGCGGGGCACACAGCCCAACTTTGCATGGCACCTCTGCATTGCTTGCCCCGTCATGGTTCGAAGCACCGTAGATCATTAAGATTCCGCACTCGGCGCTGTCTCCTGTGGTCAAATTCGTAAGACGTCCTCATAACACATGGGAACAAGCAGCTGTCAAAAGTGCTTTTTTTTTATGCAGGAAAAAGCGTATGTGAGAATCTGTAGCAGTCCTCTGGAGATTTAGATGCAGACCTGCATGGTAATTTCCCTTCTGACAACTGTGTCAGCTCCAGAAGCAGCACCAAGGCAGCTGCATTGATGTACAGTGGTGCCTTGAGATTCACCTCATACAACCTGTACGTTTCTTCTTTGTTTTTTTTTTTTAGATACGAGCCGCCATTCGGCCGCATACTTGATACAAATGTTTAAAGTTTACTGTCAAACTCGGCGTCCAACAGCATCGAGGGTGCAGTGCTATAGCCCTTCAAATAATGGATTGGACACAAATCGCACAGCTATACATGTAGATAGACAAACAATGTAAGAAGACCCACAGCCACTTTTTTATCCTCACAGTCAAATATTTTTCAATATCTGCAAAGAAAAAATAATAGTGCAGCACTGGTGAGTGGAGAAGTCAGACTTCTCAATGAAAGAGTATATACATTTGTCTGGCCAAGGCAGGCACATCAGAAAAAGCGGCACACTGGGCATTCAACAGTGTGAAAAAAGCAACATTTTATGTATGTCATTACTTAATGTTTTAATGAAGTGCAATGTTATGAAGTGCTAGTTTTCCTCAATTAAAATACACATTACAACAATTTTTGATGTTTTTTTTAAATTCAAGACTGGAACGAATTAATGGCTTTCCTGTTCATTTCAGTGGGAAAAGATGATTTAACATGAATGTTTTGTATGAGTGTCATCTTACACATGAAATGTGTATCTTGAGACCGCAAGATGGTGCCAAGGGCCTAACTAACTGCAAAGTAGTAATTGGTGTCGAGGAAGTTGAGGTCAGAGACAAATGTATTTGAATGTTGGGGAGGAGCTAAGGTTAGTCTCGGTTGTAAGCAGAAGTTACATGGGCTTTTCGTCCCTGATGTATTTACATTTTTAGGACATGGTAGTTTTTTTAAAAGTTGTTTTTTTTGGGGGGGGGGGGCGTGGTTCCGTCTCATGCAAATGAGACACTGCCACCTGTACAATGTCCGGCTGAGCTTTCACGTTGTAACTTGGCGAATGGCGACTTATTCTCCATGAGCACATTTAAAAAGAAAGGCGAGCCCCCTCACGACAGTAAAAACATCCATTGTATTTTCACTTGTAGATTCAGACGCCATCTTACACGAAGTTAACAATTTCGAAGTCTCACGTGGCTAGATGACTGCTTTCCTGTCAAACGGAAAACAACATGATATTGAGTCCGCTGATGTTGTCTGTTTCTTCTCGAAGAATTCAGGATCCAGTCCGAATGGCGCTGGAGATATTTGCTGCCGCTGCTGGCTTCCAGTCTGGCTGGTAAAAATGGATGTCGAGGCTGCGAGCCCAGTTGGCAAAGGCCATCTTCTCTGTGATGAAACGGTGGTGACTCCCTCGCCGGCTTCTCTCGTGGGACAGGTACATGGCGCACTCGGAGGGGCCGGAAGGCTCGTAGTAGTGATATGGCACTGACGGATTGGAGGGGGATCTACATTATATGCCAGAGTCAAACGAAATCAGTTGGCTTGGGTAAAGTAATTCAATCAAACAAACACAAATGTGGCTTGACTTAATGTTTCTCCAATGAAATGAATTGAAATGGCATTCATTTGGTAAAGAATTAAACAATTTGTACATTTATGATTTGATGGTGGTGCCTTGGCCACTAGGGGTCGGTATAATATGTACTGACACATTACACGTCGGTTTGATTTTGAAAGGCAGTAAAAGAATATCGCAACCAAGCTGCAGTAATATTGGGTCTTTTTTCGCAGAGGATAAAGAATCTATGCCTGTGTATGTTGTCTGCATGTTTTAGTTGAATTGATGGGTTAACTCCAGCTTGTACTTGTACGACAGAAATGTTACGGCGTTACCTTCAAGATAACCTGGACAGTTAATGTCCGTTTTTTTTTTTTCAGTGTTATTATCATTGGGACAAATTAGTATTCTACAGTTAAGGTTGTCTCTTGGCTTAGTCGTCGAGGGTTTGCAAACTTGTTGCCGCCGCCGGTTCAGGACGTAATTAAAGATGAACAAGAAACAGGGAGCGGCATAAAAAAATAACCTGAGTGTGGCTGTTACTCAACAAACCATCTGCTCCTCTTCATGCACTATTTGTGCATGAGGTGGCAGAGTCAAACGTGGAGTTGTAAGTTCGTTAAATGGAAGGTACTGTATATGGTTTGAATGCAAAATGGCTGCAGCGGTAGACCCAACAGGCAAACATAAAGCAAGCTCATTTAAAAAGAAATCTGGGAATGTACCTGCAGTGGTCAGGTGGCACCATGCCATACACGTTGATCCTGTCACACAGTTCCCGGGCCATGGCCATCGTGAACCAGCCAGTGCTCAGCCAGGAGTTGGAACTTTTCCTGGGAATGCGAGAACTGTTGGTTGTTGTATATCTCCCATTAGGCACTTTGACATTTTCACATGAAGCATTTACCTGTCGACGCCGGTTTCATTTTTGAAAAGTTCATCAAAGGCCATCATTTTAAGTCGAGAAATGATATAAACGTTGAGGCCGGGTAGCTGCTGGTTCAACACCTTCAGATGGTTGTAAACGTGGCCTCTGCCGTCGCGTTTCATGCAGCTGCTCGGCCCCCAGAAGACAAACACCGTGCCCTGGCTGGCGTTGAGCAGCTCTCGTTGCCTGCGGAGCACCCGCTGCAGGCTGGAATGCGCGACCACGCGTAGGCTGGTGCGCCGGCCCACGTCTCGCTCGTAGCCCACGCTGGGGGCGTCGTTCATACGGATGACGCACTTGGAGCGCTCGATTTCTGGGCCTCTTTCTCCGCCG
The DNA here is from genome assembly GCA_901007745.1 of Hippocampus kuda. Classification (NCBI taxonomy): domain Eukaryota; kingdom Metazoa; phylum Chordata; class Actinopteri; order Syngnathiformes; family Syngnathidae; genus Hippocampus; species Hippocampus kuda. The sequence goes on from CAAKHF010014182.1 coordinate 14,886, forward strand.
GTCAGCTGGCCCGAGCTGGTGACGAGGGCGCACGTCCTGCAGTGCATCCTTAGAGCCTACGGAACAATTACAATTACTTACATACACTGGATATAAAGTCTGCACACCCCCGTTCAAAAGTCAAGTTTTTCTGATCATGGCTGGACCGGCACATAACAATCGGCCCTGACATTTTGACTTGAACTCTGTACATACCATCCACAGTCAGGGATAAACAATGACTTCTCAGCCATGTTGTTTGCATGCTACGGTGTGAAAATAATGGATGGAATTGACATTGACTGCAAGAATCAAACGTTCAATTCGAAAGACTGAATTTGTATTCGGAATCAACTTCTGAGCACCCCTGACTATCACATAATTCTGCTACTGATGTTGATTAGCTCAGTTTATTGTCTATACAGTATTGTAAATGGATTAATGGGCTGCTGCTTCGAAATTATGGGCTAGCGGAAAATAATGAAATTGCACTACATTAGCCCCAAAAGTTGCTTGCCCACCGGGCATTTGCCGTGTATGCCAGATGGTTAGTCGAGGTCAGTTTGTGATGTCAACAAAATGAAACCGAGCTCAATCCCCAGTTATAGGGGGTACGCCATTTACAATTGTTTATTCTGACCTTTACTCGCTGGGAAAAAAAAAGACTTGTACAGTTTAGACACACGTATGGTGGAAAAAGTTTTGACATGATTTATCTTTGTCTCATTTTTTTTTTGTATCAACAGAGGAATAATGAGTCTTTCTCCCTGGAATTATTCCCTGCCTAAAGGGAGGATTACATCGGCAGTCAGAGCTTTAAACTTCACACCACATCGTGCTCTCAGGTCAGATGGTCTATTTACACTTGGAGCATTGCGCAGGCTGTGCTGCTTGCATCGCTTGTTTGTAAAAACGTGCAACTCTAGACTGAGGCTGTGCAAACTCATGTACTCGGGGGACTACTATTTGATTTTTTAAAAAAAAGAACACATCGGCCAAGTAATTCCGTAGATGAGATTTTAAAAATCCACCTCTATTCCAGTGGTGCCCAACCACGGGCTCTGTGAACAAGATCAAAGCAAATTTTGCAATCGACAGACAGCAAGCAGCAGTGCAACGCTCGCGCCTGATTATGCTTCGCGCGGTGCGGCGCGAGCGTGCACGACTGCCCTCCGTGCGGCGGCAGTCGACCTCGGATGCCCCTGACGAAAAAACAGATCGCGGCAAAGGTCTGCTGTGGTATGTTCACAAGCTGCAGCGGCCCGATGACAGACCACAGCGGAGGGTCCTCGTCGCGGAAGTAGCAGTGAGGAAACAGAACGGCACAATGGATGAGGAAGAACATATTTTACTAAGAAATATTAAGAAATTATTAATATTATTAATAGTAATAAATATAATATAATAGTATCATAATTAATATGTATTATTGTATAATTATATAATATTGTATATATAATATTATATCTTTATTAATATATGTTAATTAATATTTATAATATTAATATTATAAATATTATTTCATATTTTAAGAAATCTATATCCCGCTTAAATTCTTTTTTTTTTTTTTTTGGTCACTAAATCTTTTCTGAGGAAGACATGAATTATGAATGGAGAAAGTATAAACTACGGAGAGTTTCCACGGATTCCACAGTGTGTTGAGCGTTGGAGTTCAGCAGCTCATTCTCGTGGTGCTGCAGCACGAGGATTGAAATGTTTTGTTCGTTGCGGGCCGTTCCTCTGGAATTTAACATGCGACCGACCTCAGGTGTAAGGCCGTAAAGCCACAGAAATGATTCGTAGTTCTTTGTGAAACTAGGGCGGGGCCTTCATTTATAAAAGACACAACTGAATGACGGCAGAATACAGATGTACAGTGACGCCTTAAGATACGAATTTAATTTGTGCCATGACCACCCTTGTATCTCAAAACAATCATTTCTCAAATCGGCTTTCCCCATTGGAATAAATGGCCATTTGTGAATTCTACGTCCCCCTCCTAAAAAAATGTTTGTCCTTTTAAAAATGTGTTTTTTATAAGTTTAAATGATTTCAAACCACGTTGGAGGGGCAAAACCACGAAAACATTTGATATGACCCCGCTCACGATAAACGGAGAATAATAACAAAAATGTTTCATTTACCTTGCGGTCCTCGACACCCGTGTAGCCCCCGAGTGTTGACACCAACGCCGTCTGTGATCTTTTTCTCATGGCAGGTGCAGGACCTTCTTTTTGTCGGGAGGATGAAGCTGATGATGGCGGCGGGAACGCCGACGATGATCTGCCATCGCGAGCTCTCCTGTTGTACGCCACCATCAAACTGGTCACCATGGTGACGACAACGATGCTACCAACACCTTGGCACTGGAACGGAGAGACGTTAACACATAGCGTCAAAACATGTCATCGCACAACACAACCAAGACTAGGACTGAGGTTAGTCAAACACGAGGCGAGCAACAGCTGTCTAGTACATAAATTATTATAATTTTTTTTTAAATCGGACAGGTAAAAAAAAAAAAAATAGCACGGCATTAATGCACCCATGTCGGTTCATGATCTACGAACAGTGTAATATATAATGCCAACTCACAAGCTGGAGCTCGCTCGAGAGCATTACTGAATTCTAAAGCACACCCCCCTCCCCTCCACCTCCCAAAGGAGAAAAAAAAAAGCACGACCCACACATTTTCCCCCTACAGGTCTCATTTATAAATTACCAAGCGGATCCTCATTTTCCTCTCCCCTCGTTTGGAGCCCTCATCCTTTCTCGGCCAAAGCTCGCACGTAGCGTCGGGTCTCTTCGGCACGCATGAGTAGGACCTCAGCACAGGGCTTGAAGAGAAGTGAGTCTCCGATGATGTG
>CAAKHF010014185.1:0-12006 GCA_901007745.1 Hippocampus kuda
TGAGCATTGAAGTCCCCCAGCAGAACAAGGGAGTCCCCAGCAGGAGTACTCTCCAGCACACCCTCCAAGGACTCCAAAAAGGGTGGGTATGCTGATCTGCTGTTGGATGCGTATGCACAAACAACAGTCAGGACCCGTCCCCCCACCCGAAGGCGGAGGGAGGCAACCCTCTCGTCTTCTGGGGTGAACCCCAATGTACAGGCACTGAGCCGGGGGGCAATGAGTATGCCCACACCTGCTCTGCGCCTCTCACCGAGGGCAACTCCAGAGTGGAATAGAGTTCAACCCCTCTCGAGAGAACTGGTACCAGAACCCAGGCTGTGTGTGGAGGTAAGTCCGACTATATCCAGTCGGAATTTTTCTACCTCGCACACCAGCTCGGGCTCCTTCCCTGCAAAAGAAGTGACATTCCATGTCCCTAGAGCTAGCTTCTGCAGCTGAGGATCGGACCGCCCGAGTCCCTGCCTTTGGCTGCCGCCCAGCTCTCACTGCACCCGACCCCTTTGGTCCCTCCCATGGGTGGTGAGCCCATGAGAAGGGGGACCCACGTTGCCTCTTCGGGCTGAGCCCAGCCGGGCCCCATGGGTGCAGGCCCGGCCACCAGGCGCTCGCCAACGAGCCCCACCCCCAGGCCTGCCTGGCTCCAGAGGGGGCCCCGGTGACCCACGCCCGGGCAAGGGAAACTGGGTTCCATTTATTTTGTTCATCATAAGGGGTTTTGTGAGCCGTGCTTTGTCTGGTCCCTCACCTAGGACCTGTTTGCCATGGGTGACCCTGCCAGGGGCATAAAGCCCCAGGCAACTTAGCTGCTAGGATCATTGGGACACATAAGCCCCTCCACCACGGTAAGGTGACGGCTCACGGAGTGGGGGCTCCAGCACCCCCCACGACCCTAGTGAGGATAAAGCCGTTTGGAAAATGAATGAATATTCTCTCATTGTCAATTATAAGTTTGCTACAATTAGGGCTTGCGTTTCAAACACCACAATTGACCCCTCTGTTCATATCTCTTGTTCGGTGGTGTTAAATTCCTTTGAAGAGTCAACCCTGTTGTATGATGTTAATGACATCATCCTGGCTAAAGACACTGCTAGTTGGGTCTTGTTTTGTTGGCTCACATTGACGCGTTCAACACGGTGTGCCACAGTATTCTGTTGGTTCATTTGCAGCACCGGGTGGGCATGGGGGTTAGTGCCCAAGAGTGGTTTGGATCCTATTTGGCACAATGAACTTTTTGTGTTAGCCCTGGTGACTCTGAGTGTCATTTGCTCCACTGTAGTATGGTGTTGCACAGGGTTCACTTTTGGGGCCCCTGCTGTTTTCATTGCATTTGCTGTCCCTGGGTTGCATCTTCCTTGCACTGCTATGCAGATGACAGTCAGATCTATGTATTGCTGAGCAAAAGAAATGTTTTTTCTTTAAGTCCACTTTTCTCGTGTCTGGAGTAAATTGAGGCCTTTCTTCAATTTCAATGAAAATGAAAAAGAAGTTATGGTGTTTGGTCTCAGTGGCCTGTTTTCATCCCACCTTGCTGACTGGGGACCCCTAGTGTCTCATTTAAAGCCAAAAGTCTTGAACTTGGGCGATGTATTTTAGGATGTCCTTGTTTAAAAAGTGTGAGTACAAGATTTGCCCACTAACAATCCAGACCTGTCTCCCATTGAAGTTGTGTGCTACATTATGAAGCGCAAAATGTGACAACTGAGACACTGGACTGATGAGCAGCTGCAGTTAGGTAAGTTGAATATCAAAAAAATAACAGGAAATAAATATTCCTTCAAAGCTTCAACAACTACTCTCATCAGTTCCCAAATCTTTATTGAGTGTTGCTAAAAGGAAAGGCGATATAACACAGTGGTAAAAGTGCCTCTTTATCTGCTATTTTGGAATGTCTTGGATGCATCCCAAAAAAAATAAAAATACACAATTGAGTCCGTTTGAACATTAAACATTGCTCTGTCTCCAACAAAATATAGGTTTGAAAGGATACGGCAATCGGTATATTGAGTTTTTATTCATGTTTTACACAATGTTCCAACTTCTTCGGAAATAAGGTTTGTACTATTGTTATTTTTTAACTAAATGACCACTTCCTCGTGATGCCCAGATTCAGTGTGTAAATAAGCTGGTTAATTTTCTTCCATGACATGCCATTACCATTGTATGAATGAATGAGCAAGACTGAACAATTGAAAATAATCTGGTGTTTTGAAGGTGAAGGGAATACTGTACATAAATGGAGCTCACTTCCATTTATAGTTCGTGAAAAAAAAAATGCACTGATTTGTCATTTGTCATGTTAGATTTATAGGCCTGTGTCCTTCCTCCTCACTGTCACATAAAACTATGCACACTGGTTCATGGAAGTACTGTCGCTGACAGGGCTGTTTTAGTGCGGCTGACCTTCCTGCTAATACAAACACAGCCAAATCATTGTCACATAAAACGAGATGACATAAATAGCCAGAAACCGTACCTGATGTAACTGAAGTAGGGAGGTTCAAAAAGTAATCTATAGAGTGGACAAAAAGTTTGTACAACTGTGCTGACAGATAATTGGTCATAAATCAAGAGTGCCATTAATATTTTTTACATCATACTGGCAGTTAACTCACTAAGTAAGGGGTTAGACTTCATTTTGGGTTGAAGGGTCAAGAATCAAAGGTGCAGTAAACAAACGATATCCAATACACGGAAATGGTGGTTGGGACAAATGCTTGTCTCCTTCCTGAGTGACAGATGCAACCAAACTGATCAGGCGATCCTTCATTTAGCAAGAAAGTGATCTATAATACATCACCAAAACAAAAAAGGTAAAAGGAAAAAAAAGTACGATATGAAACTACAACACCTAGGCTCTCAGACTACAGGCATATCAGGCATATCAAATTCTTCCTCCTCAAATGTGATTTTTAGGGTTGATTATCAACACTGTTTTTAGCATGTATCCAAATGGGTGTTAAGACCGGGCCACATTATTGTCAGGTTAATGTGGTTGCTGACAGATTGCTGTAGCAACGACGTCAGAACGGAGGTGATGTTGAGCACGTGCAGTGTTTAATGTCATAATTGTGACCGCTGCAACAACAGTAAACAAAAACAATATATTCCCTCAAGATTAACTTGTATAGTGTGACCCACAGCCTGAAAAGGCAATGTCTTTCCTCCTCTGTCCAGGGACTGCTGTTTTCAACTTTTTCAATGTTCTCCATTTTTTTTATCGCTCCTCACTTCAATTGGCACGCTCTGGTCTCGCACCTTGGGGTTTGCTGACATCACAGATAGTAAAAACTGGTCTGAGTGTTGTAAGCAGACTGGCCTCACTGTTCCAATACTTGTCGAGGGGAATGTAGTTACTGTCTGTGCCTTATGTGTTGTTATGTTTTGTTTTTTTATGTTAACTGTTCTGTTAACTGTTATGTTAACTGTTCTGTTCTGGAGGCGCGGATACCCACAGCAGCTCCTCTCTCTCCTGTGGTTGAGAGGAAAGAAATTTCATCTGTGCTGTATGTTGCACGTAGAGCATATTTAACAATAAAGTTAACTTGACTTGACTTGACTGCAAATACCAGTTTGATATTAATGCACAGTGCACTTTAGAAAATACAATAAAATACATGTGGTACTAAAAACAAAAGCCCAAGTTACTTTCTATTGGTAACCAACTTTGCCCCTCGCTCTGAACAAGCCATTCCTTTTCTGCAGCCCTCCTGGCCTTCATATCCCCATCATTAAGGCCTCTAGACATCAATTACACATCGGCACATCGTGCCGGACAAGTGACATCAGCACACACAGAAGCGAGCCAGCACCGATGCCAACGACTATGTATCCTCTGCGCATGTGTTTGAAGTAAGAGACGTCCATACCATGAGCGGCGGAAGTCAGTTTCTCATGCCACCCCAAAAGCTCGGTGGCCATGTGTAAAAAAAAAAAAAAAAAAAAAAGGACTTCATTTTCCCTCACTCTACCACAAAAGTTTCAATTGCCACTGGCATTGTCAGCCCTTGCTCACTTGATTATGGAAGATTTACCACATGGGGAAGGTGCAAGAGGACTCAAAACATTTCAGCTCCATGGGGTAATATGGACTTTCTGTATGTGATGCTCACTCATGCTGCACTTTTCTTTGCTAACGTTAAGTTGGCCAAGCTTTGCTCTCTTTAAAATTAAAACACTGTTTCCTTGACAAAGCGGGATATCATACATAGACTTTTGTTGTTTCTTTACTTTTAGGAAGAAACCGATGACGTGAGTTTTTGTATACTGCTCTATTGATGGATAAAAATAGAGAATTAGAAACGTTATCATTGCATAGTGTAGTAACAAACAGGTGACACATTTTGAAATACTGTATAAAAATTGCAGAAATAATTACAGGGGAAAGCTTCGAAAACATTCCGTACCAGTTCTGAAGGGGATTACCAACATTTCATTCCTGCACAGCATTATACTAAGTTTTGAAAAAGAGTCGAGAGCAGTAGAGCGTTTTACTTGTGTTGATGCTGACTAATATTTAATTTTTTTTGATAATGGGAAATATTTAAGTCGAACAAACATACACAAAAAGAAATCAGGAAGCGAACAAACGTTTTTACACTAAAGTTTATGTAGACCTAATATGCTGCAATCACAGCCCGGCAGCCGACTGGTCAGCACCTTGGCCTCACAGTGCAGAGGTGCAGGGTTCCATTCCGGCTCTGGGGAGTTTGCATGTTCTCACCATGCCCGCGTGGATTTTCTCCAGGGACTCTGGTTTTCTCCCACATTCCTAGAACATGCGTGGCAGGTTGATTGGGCACTCCAAATTGTCCCTAGGTGTAATTGTGAGTGTGAATGGTCGTTTGTCTACATGTGCCCTGCCATTGGCTGGCAACCTGTTCAGGGTGTCCCCTGCCTACTGCCCAAAGACGGCTGGGATAGGCTCCAGCACACCCTGCAACCCTTGTGAGGATAAGCGGATCAGAAAGTGGATGGATAAGATAAGATAAGATAAGATAATCCTTTATTTGTCCCACACTGGGGAAATTTACAGGAAAAACAGGAAAAAAAGATGGGATGGATGCTGCAATCATGTTGGCATGGGAAGGACCGTCCCAACAAAATATATTTCCCCCGCGCATAAATGAAGAATTCCTGACTTTGATTCTGAAATTCCCTTTCTATGCTTTTTACCTTATATTTTCTTGTGTTTCAGTGCCAGAGATATTGGAAGAGTGGTAGAATGTTGCTAAGGGACGCGCCCAGGCGGCATCTGTGTTTTGGATAGGAGTTGTAAACAGCCGCCACTCAGGAGGAACTGGATCAACGTTCTCCAATTACAAAAAAATTGAAAAAAAATCACATTCTCCATACATATTGTCCAAAATAAAATCTGTCCCTTTTTCCTGATGACGGTGTGCCATGTTTTAAGTACGAAAACCGTATCTTACAAGACTGCCGACGTCAGATTGTTGTGTAGAGGCCCTGACAGTGGTCTGCCTTCTGTCTTTTTCTGAAGCGGCAGATGACGATGTGTGCAGGCGAAACAAACACCGGGCAGAAGCTCCATCTCCTCCCAAGCAGAAAGAACAACTTTGCAGAAATAGAGGTTTTCCCATGAAAAAAATCGCAATGGGCTTTTCATTTGTTCAGCTGTTTTCCTCACTAAAGTCACTCAATGAGAGGCTAGTGGTAGTCTGACAGCCACATCCACTGACTTGTTCAATCCTGCTGCTTCCAATACAATACTTCAGCACTGAAAATGAGTTGAAGTACAAGTCCTGTGATCAGTGAAGCATGACATGTTAGTCCATTAACATGAAGGGTGATGTGGCACAAGGCTGCACCGTGCAGGTCTTATGCTCAAATCCAATTTTGTGCATTTATTTGATTTTATTATTTTACAAAATTATGGATTAACCTAACCTGTACATTAAAATAACCCATATTCAACACCACATTGCTTATAGTTACAGAAAGCTCAAAACAACCACCATGGACATAAACCCAAAAGGATGCTTCCATTCCACTATTCCACTCCACAGTCAATACAGAAATGGCAGTGATGTGAATGGGCAGGAGCAACATGGAAGTAAACAATGACAAGGTTACTCTACTCAACTCAACTGTATTTATAGAGCACTTTAAAACAGCCATCGCTGTATACAAAGTGCTGTACATGGAGCAACTAACATATATACAGTGGTACCTCAGTTTACAAACATAATTGGTTCCCAGAAATTGTGTGTAAGGCGAAAAGTTCTTATTCCGAACATTTATTTCCCATAAGAAACCATTAAAATGAGAATAATCCGTTCCCAGGTCCCCATAAAAAATAATTTTCTACTAAATAAGCCTTAAAACCACACAAAAATATACCTTATTTTATGTGTACAATTGTATTTTAATTAAAGAAATACTGTACACTGTACTGTATAATAAAGTCATTTTATTTTCCTTTGTGATGGTATTTGATGGGTTGATGGAATGGAGTGGGAGGCGGGAGGGAGAGGAGGGAGGGAGTGACTGTTTGGAAGGAGAGTCACCTTCCATCGGGACTGTAGGTCACTCAACCTCCGGTGTGGCTTCTCTTCTTTGCTTCTTAGGAGACTCTTGATCCTTTTTGCTGACTAAAAATGGTAGACCTAGCGTACTGGTACTGTGACGCTAAGTCACGCAAACGCACACCTCGTTCGTGTTTTTCGATTATGTCCTTCTTCTGCTCGATCATAATTTTCGTCTTCTTCGGCTTAACACTAACCTGTGGTGGGGTCTTTTTCGGTACCATAATCGCAAACGTGCACTCTATATGGTCCAAAATGTCGCTCAAACATGCGTGCGTAAGCTTCTCGTGGCCGCCACCGTGGCACTGCTCGATCGCGTGGTTTGTTCGTCCGCCGAAAACTAGTTCGTCCGCCGAGACTATATGCTCGCGAATTTAATGTTCGTGAGGCGAAAAGTTCGTAAGCGGAAGCGTTCGTCAGCCGAGGTATCACTGTACAACAATAAAGCAATAATCAGTAACATAGACGGTAGAAAGCACCAAACAGTAAAACTAACATCAAGTCTGAGTCATGCTGAGTCAAATGCCAAAGAATACAAGTGAGTTTTGAGGTGGGTTTTAAAGATAGGCAGCCTATTCTGCCACAGGTTAAGAATGCAGGAGGTTACCACAGCATTTTATGATTTAGACATGGTAAGAATCTGAGTATCAGACTCCAATTTATTTGTTTAAATGGCAATGAGATTTCAGGTGCCGCGTATCATGAACCTTAACATGTATACGTGTGTATGTACAAATGACTGGGGGTAATAATAGTTGTGGGGGTGTGGGGGTATTACTTCAATAACGCAAATGTCATTACATGACATTACTTCGCATTATTTAACATGGAGTGACTTTTCCTCTTTTTGATCTAAATGAGGGGAATCTCCACATTACGCCATCGGTCGCTACGGAAAATAATTTACTGATTTAAGATATCAACATACAAATCCCATCATCTCATGCAACACAGGAAGGCCCCTACTCTCTGTACTGTGAGGCAGCCGGGCTAACCAGTCGACCAACGTACCTTCAATTGATTATGCTTTTCCTGTAGTTTATATTGTGTTTATGTGGTATTTGAGCATAGGCATGTGAGTATGTGTGTGCATTTCAGTGAACTCAAGATCGCATTGACATGGGATATCCAATCTGCTCTTGTAATCTTTCAGTGCCACATATCTGATATGTATCGGATTTTTTTTTTTTCCTCATGTGGAAGAGGCCTATTCTAATCTAGGTTGCTGTTAAGAATTCTGACATTTTAACCATACCGTCTAAATCCAGCCTGTGCATCACTTGCTGATTGAATATGTGATAGGTCACTTCCAGATCATTGATGACTCGACAAATGACACTGAATTAAAACACTGTGCATTCAATGGGTACACACAGTTGGAACCCGTAAAAATGTCTTCTGTGTGTTTTGGTTGGAATACATTTTATCAGAGGACCTTCGAAGCTTAGCAGGTGCTGCGCAGAACATAATGAGTCAGAAGCCAGAGCTTAAGAGGCATGACCATTAGGATGCAAAATGCTGCAGCCTTGATTCTCAGAATGAATTTCTCACCTGTGTGGCTCTCTACAACACCAGAATGGAAATTAGATTTTAAAAAAAATCAGTTTTAACTCTAATTAGTAAAGCATTTAAAAATGGTGTGGTGATTTTACTCACTTTTATTTTGTCAACGACAACAGGGTCATTCCATTCTAAAACACACCAAAAAAAAAAAATCTGAAACAACAGATTTTGATTTTAAGGGAAACTTGCTCTCCTTGATAGTGACACAACACAACATTCTTAAATTTTAGTTCAATCGGAAAAGGGGTTTGTGAGCTATGGCCAACCAAATTTTAAATGGTTCAGCAAAAAGGGGCACGTCCACCTTTTTTTGAACCCTTATATCTCAAGAACTGCTCTGTCAATCTTCACAAAACATGTATTTTTGGAAAGGAAATTAAACAACAAATCAAAATCTGCGATTAAAAGATTGTTGGATATTTTTATAAATTTAATATTGTCACCTAGAATTTGATTTTATGGATCTCATGACTAACATTTTTTTCATGAACTGTAACCTCTCAAATCTTCTCGAAAACAGTTTCAGAGATGTATTTTTTTTTTTGTTAATTAGCAATTCTTCAAACCTCAAATATACATCCATCCATCCATTTTTTGCCGCTTATCCGGGGTCGGGTCGTGGGGGCCGCAGCTTTAGCAGGGAAGCCCAGACTTCCCTCTCCCCAGCCACTTTTTCCATCTTTTTTCCTAACCCCTGGACCTGCACGCTGCTACCATCAATAGTTCAAATAAAACTCAAATTACATTATTTTTTCAATGACAAAATCTATGATTGGAAAAAAAAACCCTTAAAAGTTGTAACCTGTTCACTGCATATAAAAAAAGATATATATCTACAACACTGGATGGACAGCAGCCATTCATATTCATTGTCTCAAAACACACCATTTAAAATTACTATTACATTATCCCATGCAATTGAACAGTTACAGCTTCATATGGGACCATGTACAGTCATCCAAGTGGAAGTCACCTTACCTTGGGCTGAGTACGTCTCGGAAAGGCAACTTTTGGGTCAATCTGAAGGAGCGAAGACAGAGTACCACACACATTATTACAGATATACAGTCATGTGATGTCAGGCAATTCAAACCTTCAGGCACAATGTATTTGCACAGTAACATGGAAAACTTCCCTGACAATGAAGTCCAGACCATGAAACCATCCCTAGGGGTGGTGATTTGACTCTCCAGTAATCCCTCGTTTTTCACAGTTATAATGGGGACCAGAAGCCCACGCGAAAGGTGAGAAATCATGAAGTAGGATTTGCCCCAACCCTAGGAATTTTCGTGAATGTGCGCACCAGCAGATTAAAATTTGTAAAGAGTATTTATACTCTTTACATATTTGAGACAAAGATTACAACAGTACACATATTTCGTTCAATCTTAAAAATAAAACCTTATACAGGAATTAACATTCAGCAACATTGCCTTCTGAGAGAGGCAATGAGGCTTGTGTTGGTGGCGTCACTTGAGACTTTTCTGCTGGAGGCGCTGACGGTGTTGCTGAGATTTTTAAATTGGAGAAAAACATGGTGATGGGTAGCGCTCTGACATTTATCTTGTCTTCTTAGGTGAAATAGGTTTAAGTTTTTTGTTTTGTTTTTGTAATCAGACAATGGTGGTTTTTTTTATCCATCCATCCATTTTCCGAACCGCTTAATCCTCACTAGGGTCGCGGGGGGTGCTGGAGCCTATCCCAGCCGTCTTCGGGCAGTAGGCGGGGTACACCCTGAACCGGTTGCCAGCCAATCGCAGGGCATACAGAGACGAACAACCATGCGAAGGATGAGCAGGCTTACATGCTCCCACACATCTGGGACGCATTGCTTCGGCGGTGGTGAGCACGCTTTAGCTCCCTTTTCCGTCTGAGGTATGTCACGAACACAAGTGTGGGTAGATGCCAGAGCTTGGAGTAGTTGTGTAGTTTAAGATCAGCATAAGAGATTACATTTAGGACTCATGGAACCAGAGTCAGGTGGAAGAGTGGACAGGGACTAAAGCCACATTGCTTATAGTCAGTGATGGTTGCAGGATCCAGCTGTTTACCAATAAATACTTCATACTTCTTTCTGATGACAAGCATTTTAGAGATGCTGATTTTCTGGACATCAGGACATGGTGCCTAATGCTACGACTAAAACTACGAAAACCTAAACTACGAAGACCTAAAGATGGATTATCAAGAGGAAAATAAGAGACACTAGTTCCAATAATACAGATGAGCTGAAGGTCACCACCAAAGCAACCTGGCCTTGCATTACCCTTAAGCAGTGCCACAGGCTGATCACCTCAATGCCACACCATACCGATGTAGTCATTCATGCAGAAGGTGCTCCAACCAAATGCTGACTGCATATGAATGAACACACTTTTCAGAATGCCAACATTTCTATTTTAATATTATTTTTAATAGATTCTCTTGCCCTAACTTTTTTGAGTGAAGATCTACTTTCCAAGCTACTGACCACCTGCGATTGACCCGTTACCGCACGTGCCTGAACATACACATGAATGCACGCACGCACACACACGTCATGATGACCAACAGCCACAACGGCCTCTAACATGAACGAAACAGAGAAATAAAGTAGATGCAAGAGTTTGTGAGTGTGTGCAAAGGAAATCACTGCCTACCTTAGAGACCTGACGCGGAGGCATGGAATGCACTTTTACAGCGTGTTAAGTGCAGAAACCGGATGTATGTGTACCGTTTTAAAATGCCTCTCCTTGCGCTCCAGATTCCCATTCTTTGCCCGTGCCATCGGTGAATTGGAGATTAAACAAACTTTGAATGAGGACAACAACAAAAAATATATATACCCCAACTATTACGCGGAACTATGTCCTTCTCTCGGGAAAAGACACCTGCACCACAGCTTTCAGTAGACAAAGACACTACAGCGGAGCGGAGTCAGGACAAAGAGAGACAATGAGTAACAATATGTCCAACCACATATTAACTATTAAGATAAGATAAGATAATCCTTTATTTGTCCCACACTGGGGAAATTTACAAATGATTACTTTACAGTATTTCTAAAAACTATCATAGTTATTTGTAAGAAAAATTTAGAATTGTACTTGTTTTATTCTTTTAGTAGAATATTGTATAATAATTAAAAAATAATAAAAATAATAATAAAGCTGACTACTTCATGGATTTCACCCATTACAGGTTCTTTTTGGAACGTAACGCTCTCAATAAACGAGTCTTCACTGTATTCTGTGTGTATCAAACGTGTTTTTATGAAGAAATCAAGTTCAAGTGTTTGAATTTATTACAGTCTGCCAGAGGATACGCCAGTCACTCAAAGTGAACCATCAGTCAATCCAACGTCAGTGACCTCGCAAATGTTCTTCGAGGTGAAAAGGGACTACAAAGATCTCATCAGCTGGAAGCTGAAAGCTGGACAGTGTCTGAGATGAAACTAAATAATTTTGTCCAGCATCAATGGGGGTTAAGGAACTCACAACACTCTTATTTATATCAGTGTCAAATGGAAAAACGGTGTGAATAATCAACATACTAAAAAAATTTGTATTACTCATCGACAATTTTAAAGGCAAATGCCTGACAGGGGCTCGAGAAAATATTATTTTCAATATGGGCTCCAAATGCCTGGTGGCACCCCCTTGACATGAAGAAGAAAGGTTTAATATTAATAACACCTGTCAATGTGACTTCATTGCACCACTAACGGCCTCCTACATAATAAAAGTAGACTCATTATATTTCTAACAGAGCCAATGAACAAATCACCACCATAAGCGCTGCAGAGGACTCATTCATGAAAATAGTACAAGACTGTGGCCACTGCATACATCATAAAACATGTCAATCATATTGACTTTATGGATCCTTAAAAAAGGCGGCCCGGTGGTCCTGTGGTTAG
>CAAKHF010014186.1:9499-22365 GCA_901007745.1 Hippocampus kuda
GCACCAGCCACCACTGACGCCATTTCAGTTTGTGACCTGCCCGACCCCCCCCCCCCGGCCCCCACCATCATAAACCACCACATGATGAAAACAATAGTTCTTTTGAGGACTCACAACAGAAAGAAATTAGCTGTGTTTAATCGCGCATTCAGTAACCATAGACCAGAAGTGACTGAAAGGCTGGAGGGAAGCGGCAAAAGAATTCCAAGCATCCTCTCTATAACTAAGGAACATGTCAGAGGTGATATATCACTACAAGGTCGGTTATTTTTAAACGGTTGGTTTCATAAAATTATGAAGAAGGTGGAGGTTAATGGAGTTGTGACACATTACATGAAAAAGTGCTATGAGAATGTTTTCTTGCCAGTGATATTTGTTATGATGAATGTCACGCTGGATTTTTATCCTCTTTAAAACCAAACTGCTGCTTTGAGCTTAGGAATTTTGTAAATTACTCAAAGTGCAACCATTAAAAATGAGAGGAACCCATTTAAAAATGCATCACATAAACAGTGAAAAATCAACAAGAAAGAAGTCATTTATGTAGAAAATCAGCTTCTGGCTTCCAAGTGTTGTACTTTATGTTATTGTAATTGAGTTTCAGGCTTATTTCTCAGAAATGATGAGCACTTAGCATCTCAGCCTACAATACACGAGAGCCATACCACTCAAACCCAATCTCTGCGCCCTCAGCAATAACGAGATTCACTTCAAAATACAGTGGTGCCTTGAGATTCAACTTTAATTCGCCCCAAAACACATATTTGTTTATTGAGGAAAAACATTTATGTAATATTATATATATTAAACATGCAGTCATGAAATAATTAAAAGAAAAATGAGCAAGTTTTGTCACACTCTCTCCTTCAATACAGCATGGCCACCTAGGGACAGTATTAAAAAACAAAAAAAACAAAACATGGATATACTGGAGACTCGGGTCCTCTCTCGGCCCCTCAAGATGTCACTAATATTAGTTGTTCGTCGCTAAGGATAAAGAATATATTTGTGAGTATCGTTACATGATCTGTCAACATGTGTTGCTGTGCCACTTGTGTTCAGACATCCATTGCTTAAACTTAAGGGTAACAACACGGCCACATTCATGATAATTGTTATACACCTATGGAATTTCCCATTACATGTTGGCATTAAGGTAATGGAGGATTTATGCGATTGTTTTTTTTTTTGTTATGTACATAGAGTTGACTGTCAAATTATTCGAAACAGCTCTCCGTGTGATGCAGTGCACCTTTGCAGCCACTTAAATGATAAATTGACATTTTCGATCAAAACTAGGCAATTATTTTGTTCAAGGCAGAATTTGGAATGTGGCATCTCAGTTTGTGCAAGTGAAGTGGCCGGTGTTATAGTTGCTTTAAGTGCTGTGGGTCGTGTTACGTACCCTTCATTTTGCAAGTGTCGAAACACAGATGAGGCGGTTAAAAAAAGCCAACCGCGGGTGCATACCCGTGGCTTGCGAGTACTCAAAACCCCTGAACAACTTTGCCACTGTCACGCGTGTGACGAAAGTCGCACGGAGGCTATTAATGATCTGATTCGATTAGATTTACCTTGTATGTGTTGATTGACCACAATCTCCAGGCGATCGAGTCGCTCCATGAGTCTGAGAGTGTCTCCTGATCTTTTGTCCACCTCCTCGAACTTTCTCTCGGGGAAAGGCAAGGGCACTTTGATATAAATATTGGCGATGTAATTAGTCACCCATCCGACGTAGAGCAGACACACAATATTGGTCATGCCGCTCAGGATCACGCATGTGGATACCAAAGTTTTGGTTCGCCTCGTGCAAGCCATGCCCGCATCCCTCCATGCAGGTTAAAATTCTTTTAAAAATCAATCAATCAAATGCACGACAATCTCCGCGAAACAACGAGACAAATGTGGTAAAGTGCAGTTAATCCCAGCGGTAATCCGAAATCTTCAATTGAGGGGTGGGGTGGACCATCTACAGGTGAACGCTACCTCTGTCGACCCATCGCAAAGCTCCGGCAGGTCCAAGAATATTTGACGGAGGGGGAGCGAAAGAAGCAGAGAGGCGGCCAACATTTCGCTGCAGCCAATAGGAGGCGTGAAGATGACGGACGGGCTCCGGGCTGCGCGCCTCCTCCCGCAACTACACGCTCACTCACTGGCCGCTCTTGGACCTCCAGCATCAAATACTGTAGCTTTCCATACAGATATGCAACATTTGAGAAAGTGATTTCCTCCCCTGCTCAGTATGAGCACTGTGCAATTGAATACGTTATGAAAACAATGATGACGGGTATTGCTAATACTGTTGTATGTATAAATGTATGGTGTCACTGTTCTACTCCAGTTCTGTAGGTAGCAGTAGTTGTGTTTGCACTAATAGCAAGCGGGCAGCGCCCTCTTCTTTCACGTAATTTCACCCACAGGTTAAAAAAAAATCGATCAATAAATTTAGGTACATCAGTGAGTATTAATGTAATCCATGTTTACATGTTCTCGACCTAACTGCGTGGAGTTGACGATACACATCCTCATCATTGTATAATTATAATGCGCGTGTGTGTGTGTGTGTGTGTGTGTGTGGTGTGTGTGTGTGTGTGTGTGTGTGTGTGTGTGCGCGTGTGCGTGTGCGCGTGCGCGGGATGGGGGCGTTGAGTGGGGGCTAAATGTTGCCTGCATTCCCTTAATTTGTGCTCTTTCATCCTCCTTTTTCCCATTTCACTCTTTATAGCTGCAACAACTTAACGGAAGCAAATCTAGTTTCCCTTATGGGATAAATAAGGTGTTTTTCCATCGATCCAGCCAGCCATCTATTTTTAATTATGCATATTGGTGGACATCGATTGCTCACAGATTTTCACGATTTGCGGCCCGGCTCAGTCCCCTATCCCCTGCAAATAACAGGAGTCCACGCTATACAAACATACATGTGATACTGTCATGTTTTGGTTTGTGACCAACAGGTGGCAGTGTGGGGCTTTTCCCCCTGCAGCTGCACACCTGTTGGTAATTTGGTAATTAGGGCTATAAAAGGACTCCCAGCCCGACCACTCACTGTCGAGTCATTGCTTGCTGTAGCTACTGTCATGTTCGTTTGTTTGCTGCATTTAGGTTTGTTTTAGTCATGTTTTGGTTGTTGTTACATTTTATCTTAAGTCATGGTTTTTTGTTTGTTACTTTGGTCTTTGTTTTGGATTTAGTTTTCTTTGTTTTAAATACACTTCTTCAAATCCACCCTGCTCCTCCCTCCTGCCTGCTTTTTGGGGTCCACCACCACCTCGCAACGTGACAGATACATACTCCCATGATGTATGTATTTATTTATCCTCATTAGCATATTTGGTATTGAAGTGATCTGAAAGTAATTAAATCATTTTAATACTATACTTGGATTACATCACAAATGGCATTTTTTAAACAGGTAACGAGTAACTGTATTGGAATACATTTTAAAAGTGACCCTCCCAACTCTGCGTACAACTGTCAATCAGGCAAGGGTGTGCCCTGCTTCTCAGTCGGACGGGTCATACAGAAAATAGATCAATGGATCGATCAAAACATTAACCTCATCATTATGTCAAATTGTTTATCTGCAGCATCCATCTTCATTTTTTTTAATACAAGCTCTCGGTTAGATGCATTGCACGGCTTTACAACTTTAAGCAAAAAAGAACAACCTAACAATGACAAAGGAAATCGTATAAGTTATGCTTGTGATATGCTGTACTCTAATAATTGTCTAAGATCAATTATTTTTATACTTTCTAAATATGTCAGTAAGTGTTCCTTGACCGAGATGAGTCAGTGGCTTTCCTGCTGCAAGATTTCATGAGGACAGAAACATTAGTGATGTGTACTTGGTTCATATTACAGCTCCAATCAGTCCGGAAGAAGAGGATGTTGAATTTGATGGAGGAGCACAAAGGGGGAAAAAAAAACCTGCTGAAAAGCTTTTCAGAAACTAGGAGCATTTTCCTTGAGTAAATAGTCGGGTCAATCTTGAAGAATTAGGGTTGGCTATTGATTGATAAATTGTTTTCCTTCGTCGGTTAAGACAAAACGGGGCAATTGGATGCATTCAGCAGCTATTGAGTCACTCAAACGTGTTTTGCCCTTATGGCACAGTTCCTCTCGGCATTACTCTGCTCAATGCACCACAGGCATGGAAACAGGAGTTCGGAATTCACAAATGATGCTAAAAACACTGATATAGGTGGTGATAAATATGGTTAACACTAACTTTCATCGAGCCCTCTGCAGTCATGTGTGGCAACTATAGCAGCTCCCATGTGAGAGCCGCTATGGAGACAAACAAGAAAAAGGTCAAATTTGTCACTGTTATTGTATAAAGATAAGAGTAGAATGGTTTTAATGAATAGTTAGGATCACGGTAGCACATATACCCACACAATTTGAAGGGCAGCACGTGTAAAGTGCACAACTCATTTTTAGGAAGCCATTTACTTTTTGTGCTTTACCGTTATGTAAGAAGTGGATTTCTGTGGCCACCACCATCTGCTGTGTCAATACGGATTGCCTTACTATGACTGATAGTAAATTGAAATCATCAATCACGTTTTGTAAATAGGACTTTAGGACTTGTGTGCGGGACTGAGACGCAAGCTGTTGTTGTTCTTGTTTTTTTTGTCTCCCTCGTGGTTGCTCAGTTCAGTCTCATTCAGCTGCGCCACTCGGCGTGCCGTGGCCCCACGGCATTACCTCTCCGCATTCATATTGTACTCAGTGAAGTGGAGCAAAACTTACATTAGAGTTGCCAATTATCATTTTGTCTTGTAAATTATGTTGTGAATCAAAGGGCATGGAAATTTGTTTGACATCAGTGCAGCAGACTGTAATTTTAGCGGGATGAAAACAAATTCATCAATGTGACTGTGGAGTGGAAAAAGACACATAAACACTTCACTTCCATAACACCCGAACTGAAATTAGTTTGGATACTTGTATTTCCATACAAAGAGCCTTTGTATGGAAATATGGAACTTGTACATCCGCCTTCCTGGATTGATTAGTTTTCTCTTTAAAGCAGGTATAATAAGTAAACCTCACCTCTGCGTGTGTTCAGCAGCAGCCATTTACAGCTCTCAATGCAGGGGTCTGCTGAACGTTCAGCTTGGCAAACAGGATAAGAAAAGTGCTTCTTCTATTTGCGAGTCACATGTGATGAAAGTCCGTGATTTGATTTTCTCGCCGGTCTAATGACTTCCCGTAACCCAAGATGTTGTACCGAAAGTCAATAAATTGTAGAATTTCAGCACCCCTGTGGTACAAATGATACTCTGGTGTGCCATTAAAGTTCAGGATGCTGACTTGGACGGAAGTCATTTACAACAATGGAAGTCTGACAGTGCTGTAATAATGTGATGATTAACTGATCAGCTGGATTACACAAAAATAATTGTCTCTTTTCATGACCAAGTCAAGCAAGTTGAAAAAAAAAAAGTCTTACATTTGCAAAAATGTCAAGTCAGACAAATGCAGCTTTGCCATCCTTTCTTTTTGTAATTAGCGTTGTGATTAATTTTAAAGTTCAGGCAAGATGAGTATGTGGTGAAAAAACAAATGATTTATTTTTGCCTCAAGTCGGCTATCTTTTGACTGATTATGCATTATATTAATGCATACTCATATTCATATTAACAAATATTTCCAAACAGTTTTCAACAAAAAGCCTTCACACACAATCCACATTTCTACTTTCCATGTACCAATAATACTGTGGCTGGTTTTGGCAAAAGGTTTTACGAGAAATGTACAATAAACTATACAAACAGTGTTGTGTCACGAGATGCATTTTTACTCCCTCTGGAAGGTAGAACACACCGTTTTTGAGATATAAACTACTGGTACAAAATACTTGGTCCATTGATAAAAAAAAGGACAAATTAGGGCCATGTTCTCTCATGTACGTAAGAGGAAAAACCTGTGCAGTCATGTGCTTATCTGGCTGCACACATTCTCACATTGACTTGATGGACTGCCAGACATGACCGCAGTCATAAAAATGTTCTGGTGAAAGTACATTTATTTGATTTATTTCCATTAATTCATTTTCTGTACCGTTTATCCTCATACAGAAAAAAAAAACATGCTCCCCTTCAAAGTGTAATAAGAATAACAGTGGATCTGCTACTTAAGGTCTTTTCCGATTTAAGGTGTGCTTTATCTCAGGCAAAAAAAATCCATGCTCCATCATTTCCAGACAGCCTCGGTTGTCAAGCAATCACGCCTCTCCAGTATGGCATGGGCAAGTCCTTTCCCAACGGACAGGCGCTGGGTGTGTTAGATGTCTGCAGAGTAGAAGAAATAAAGAATACATGAAAAGCAAGCAACTCCTGGCGATTTAAAAAATAAAAAAATTAAAAAAAAAAACACTGGCGAATATGGCCCTCGCATGTCACATGTATGACGTCTTCAAATATAGCAGACAGACATTTTGGGCTTGGGGGAGAAATTCCACTTTTACAGCAGAACAGTAAACACTGTCGTAGCACACACTAAGAAGAAAATTATGCGTATACAGTATATCAAGAATATACACAGTCCGTATGTATTCATCCATGCAGCATAGTGTGAAGGCCGAATCAGCAGAAGTGTATGTGGTGAGTGTACCTGAATAAATAAATACTACATACAGTATACATGTGTGATGCAATTTGAAGAGAAGGTAGCAAGAATAAAGAATAAGCATTGGAGTGATATGCATGTACAGTATAACTAAATGACACAAAATTTTAAAGTATATTTTATGAGGAGATCATTTGCCAGAGTGTTGGAAGTTTACACTTGCTAATCGTTGAATTAAATTGCTCTGATCTCATCCGCAGTGCGGTTCAGTCTCTAGGGAGCGGGGAATGTGGGGGTTGCTATAAAATGCGGTGGAGTATTTTACAGCTCTTATAGTCCTCGGTGTATTCATCTATTTGTCTTTTTGTTTTTTTTACTCAGCAAAGCTATGGCAGAAACTTTTGGGTTAGGGATAAATTTAGTTTGATCTTATTTCATTTTTTTCTCAAATTTTTGACGCTACTAAAAAAAAGCTGAGATCTCCGAGCATCACCATAAGCCACTGTAACATTATGCAGAGTTTGAAAATTAACTCTGCACTCCAATATACTGTAGGAAGATAAAAACAAAAGTGGACTTAACTAATGAGTCAATTAAAACCAATTGCACATAAAAGTTAAATGAAAATTGTACCTAAATAAAAGTGTTTTTTTTAATTTTTTTTTTTAGTTGTTAAAGATTAAATTGAACCCTACATTTATAGTTAGGTCGTGACCGGCCATTGCTAATAAAATTGGCCATCCGTAAAAAACAAACCAAAAAAAAATCACACCGTTCTTTCTTCATATTTTTAATGTTTTCGTGCTAAACAACTCAACTTGAATATTTCACAATGCAAAACTAATTACTGCGATAACATAAAGTAAATATATACAAAGTGCTCTTTTTTCCTTTTTTTTGTTTGTTTTATATTGAGAGAGCTTCTGCCTCAAGTGAGTGGGCAGAAGCATCTTCGTGCCAAGTATACCCAGAGAATCTACACGAGCACAAAGTCCAAATTTTGCTTGTGAAATCTCACATTTATGATTTAATTAGTTGGCTACTGCAGTAATAGGTCTTGCCCTCCTCTGGCGTGTCAGGCAAAAGTTTCCTCAGGCTACACATGCACATTTTATTAGCTCCCAGGAGTGTCGTGTTGTGTGGGATATTTTGGAGAGGGCGATGCGGTGTACGTATAGATTAAATGGAAACAGTTGTAATGCGTTTGTGAAATGTATTTGTGCTGTGTTAATACAGGATTTGTTAGAAATGGTAGATCCCAAATGTTGTGGAAATTGAATGTTCGCAGTATGGTACATGATTTATTTATGTCATTGAGAATTGTCCCGCAGTAGCGGTGCAACTCATTGCTAATTACAGCCGCCACCCATACACTGTATATGTATGCCTCACTCTGGGTTTTATAGTGTGGGTGTCAAGGGAAAAAATATATATACATCAATAAGAAAAAGAGATTTGCTTGAGCAGGGCACGATCCTCCCCAGAATCTACATCTGCCACAAAAAATGTCAGTGGAAATGTAAGAGATGTGTTCCAAACTAAAACATAGCAGCACCCTGCTGGGTCTGAATACCGTTTTTGGAGTAGGAAATTTGCTCACAGTTCTCCTGATTCTTTAGTAGCGGAAGCCACTGCTATGTTTAGTCTGAGCATGATTAATTAGAGTGTGAGAAAGGTTATCCTGTAATCATGAATGCAAGGTCTATGAGATGGAGACATGGCCACTGAAGGTTATCAAGCTTTGGAGACAGCAACCATTAATCAGTGAAGCACAAATGCATGAGCAAAAACAGTACATTATATCTTGACAACATTGACAAACGTTTTGTATACTACATTCCAGTGAGTCATTCAAATTATAGTGAAGACGATATGAATACGACTTTGACTGACATCAATTGCCCACACTCACGCCTTTCTGCCAAGTTGACCCTTTATTACTAAGTCTCAGTGGGTGGGGTGCCAGCAAAAGAAAGAAAATTCACCTTGCCACAAAGGAGCATTTAATTTAAGTTTGACTGCACGAGGCAGTCAATGAATTTAAGCTAAAAAGACATAGCTCATCACTCTTCATTTTGGGATTACCAACAAAATCCTCTTATGGCATAGTATTGTTTGAATAGAGCAAAAGTGAAGGAGTCCTTTAACATGATGGAACTGGTCACAGTGCCATCTAATGATCATTGCAGAGTTGCAACACTCTTAGTCAGGAATTAAGCATCTGATGCAATTTATTTCTTTCAAGTTAGTTGTCTGAAATGTGTCTTTTAAGGGGAATCTGTAATTTTCCATTTTCGACCATTTTTTTTTTGCGGTGAATTTACAAAGTACGATAATTTGTGCTACAAGTACTATGAGTCACGGGGGTGATCGAAGAAGGAATTAAATTTATATCTGAAGGCATCACTGTATTTGTTAAAACTGCCAGTATGACTTTATAGTGGCTCTCTGCGGCCTCATTTGTGTATCTAATTTGACTTGCAAGAAAGTGGCGACGTAGTGTGCTGCTCTTTGGCCACCCCGGCTGGCCACCTTCACATCTTGGGGAAGATTTTGATTCTGTGATGCAGACAATTAGTAACCTTAGTGGCATTTCCACACAATGAGGCACTTGAATGCTCTCTCTTCATACATTTAAATTGACTAGCTAAATAAGTTTCGACACTATTGAGCTGCACACAGAAAATGGAAGACATTTCTTATTGACAGGTACATTTAATAACACGTTTTGGTTTTTAATAGATTGCACATTGAAAAAAAAATTCAATTATGAAACAAAATACATTGCCATCGTAACACTACATAATGACAAAGTCATGCTTCCAATGTACCAATGTTGCCATGGCTCACATGCTAATGCTAGGTTAGTACAGTATTGCTAACATTGCTGTTTTATTGACGCTCGACATGCATTCTCTGACTATTTATCGTGGTTATGTATTTTCATCATCTCATACCAGTATGAATGTGTGAGAATTGCGGGTTGTCAGTGAGTGGCATCGGTCAGGCACTCAAAGGGAGATTTAGCTTTGTGAGGCGACATTTATCTTGCTACCATTTTTAACACTATTTTCAGTTTTCTCCACTCAGGTACTTTCAAAGTTTCTCACTTTAAACAAGGCCCCTTGTTAAGGTCAGTAATAACCTCTATTTTCAAATGAGAACGCCAGGCCACTGAGATGAGAACCAAATTCAGCTGAAGCTTGTTTATTTATAGTGCCTTTCATCAGCACATCTCCACGGAATTAACAGGATGAAAGTGAGAACCTATTTTGGTTCCTTTTAATCATAATCAATCACCGGACAAAATGAAATGCTTGTAAGATTGTACATGATGGAACTGGTCTAATGCAAGGTGGTAAAAAGGAGGTGGAGTTGTTGTTGTTGTTGTTGTTGTTGGGGGGGTTTTTTGTACTTAAAAATTTACTGCAATCCATTTCATTGATGGTACAGTAAACCTGGCTATAGTGAAGCACATTAACAATGCTTGTGTTAAGACTACAAAACAG
The DNA here is from genome assembly GCA_901007745.1 of Hippocampus kuda. Classification (NCBI taxonomy): domain Eukaryota; kingdom Metazoa; phylum Chordata; class Actinopteri; order Syngnathiformes; family Syngnathidae; genus Hippocampus; species Hippocampus kuda. The sequence goes on from CAAKHF010014186.1 coordinate 19,588, forward strand.
GAGCTGACTCTTTGGGTTCGATCTTTACTGTTCAGGAACACCTTGCATTTGGCGAATGTGCAGCTCTTGTACAAAGTTACATCACAGCTGATTCATGACATTGCGGTTCCAGCCTAGAGCACCGGTGGGATTCATAGTAACACTTAATAACAACATTGAGATATCTCGACTCCCCTCTAGCTGTTCTACACAGAGGATAAAGAGTACATGACTATGAGTGCTGTTATATTGCCTGTCCATTTGTGTTCAATACATTGTTCAAAGGGTTGCAGCACCACTTCATCGACACTATGTTTGAGAACAAGTTGCAAAAATGTGTATTCAAATGCTGAGAGAAGGCCAACTCCAGTTCACCTCTAAAGGGTATAATACATTTTAGCTTAATCTGAAATTTCACCCGTATATTCATAAGGTTTTATGAGTAATACATATGCAACTGATCAGCATATTTCATGAACATCAGACTCACATTGACAGGGTTTATTTAGTCTCGCATTGGCATTAACTATGTTTGCTGGAGGGAAACAAATCACAGTCAAATATAATCTCCCAAATGTTTTGGATGTGGAATAACTTGCTGGTGGTCTGGGCATGGATGAAAGCTTCTGTCCTGTCTGATAGAAAATTGAAGGAAAATGAAAAATTGGAGTTCACTTGAGTTTTGGGAGGCATTTGTCTGAGTATGCTGGCAGAGGAAGTCAAGTAAGGCTATCACCATTTGCCCAAGGTAGAAGATTATAGACCGCACTCGAGTTGAACTTGCTCAAGGAAAGATGAAGAAAGGGAAAAGACAGAAAAAGACCAAGTGGATCCAGAAACAAGGACTCTGACATGACAGCGGGCCACTGTTGTCAGTGATTAGATGGCAAATCAGCTATTCCAACAGCCCCACTCCTCACTAAATATGCCTCACATTGTTTTAACTCGGTCACCTCATCCACATAAAAATGATCCAAACTCGTGTTGAACTTCACAAACGCTTTTGTGACTCACTGAGTTCAAGACGGAGATGTCCAACACGTGTCTGACATTCACATTTACATACCCACGTTTTTACATGCTTTTCATTTTACCTTTAAAGTGAAAAGAAACGTCTTCAAAATTTGATACACCACAGAGACGAGTGCTGTGAACAATCCTGCCAAATCTGAGTCACTTAAAAAAAAAAAACAGCCAAGTATATAAAATGAGAGACTACAAAGTTATGAAAAATCAAGTTCTCACCACTTTTAAATGTTATCAACATGTCTGTTAAATGTGCTGAAAGCACGTCTGGCTCGGCTGTCAACTGTCAATCCAATTCCAGTACTACAATATGGAAAAATGGATGCCACTTTATCTTGCGTCTTTCTTATGCAAGCTTGTAACAATTGTTTTTTAGCTGCGAACAAATATTCCCTTAAATTGTCTGGTGGTTGGACCACAGTATATCCCACTGGGTGGTCAAAGGGCATTTCTACGCTGTAATGACCAAGCCAACCCAAAGCCCCAGTCCAAATACTCACTGTCAAGTTATACTTTTTAACTTAATTTTTCTCTCCGTTCGCTCTTCTGCTGAGTGATGTCCGTGCACTCAAGGCCATCAATGAGGCACTCTAAAGCGGCCACGTCAGCAGACTATCTGAAGGGAAGATGGATTTCTAGGTATATGCATAGCTAGCAAGCGAGCGGCATGGCGTAATTGCACAAAATAACCACTGATATGAGCAAAGGTGCTCAGGTTCTTATATAGAGAGGCCAGGGCGACTCATGCCGGAGCCGAGGTGTGTAACACACACATGCAGTTGTTTGTGGAGTGAAAGAGGTGTAATTTTGTTATATTTATGTTTAATAATGATATAAATAACCCCCGCCCCCATGAGCGAGGTCTGGTTGTTTGTCTTAATGGACTGGCAACCAGTAAAAGGTGTGCCCCATCTCTCAGCTGGTACAGGCTCCAGCTCATCCGCAACCTCGTGAGAATAAGCAGTATTGAAAATTTGTTGGATAAGTGAGAGTAATTACGGTCCCTGGCAGAGGCATACAATGTCAGGCGTTAGGAGCGAAACACTGCACATACTGTAGGGTGCACCATGCTGACTGCATGCAAGCTTTGCAATAAATCAAACGTCTTCGTAAAATCAGTAAATGTGAAGCACATTGAGGATCTGCTGGAGACAAAACCCATGGCAGATGAAAATGACCCGCATGAATACTTAATGGACAACTGTCAGATGCCTATAAACTGAGGAGGGACTTTTCATATCTGTTTTTTATCGTTTGGAAATGTAGCAGGAAATAGACAGCTCGTGAATAATGTATCATCGTATCAAACCCATAATTTACAATATGAATATAAAAACAATCTGCTGACTTAGGGCATTATCAAGCAATAAATATGACACATTTGGAGGGAACAATACTTTTGCATTAAGTGTATTGGAAAAATGCCAACATTGCAATGTATCACTGCAAATATACCGTATTTTCTTAAATGTAGTTAATATAATAAAGAAAAATCATAATATATTTAGGTTTTAAATCTTTCATAAGTAGATGGAAATATTGGAACAAATCCATTCGTCCCTTCTGTTAAAAGTGACTTCTGCCACCCGAGCACTTAATCTGGCATTTCGCTATTCACATTTCCCTCAGTTTCTTGTCAGGAGTAAATGAAGAAAATGGTCCATGAATTTATTTCCTGTTGGCATCATCAAATGTAAATCATTGCCAGGGTGCAAAATGGGGGTCTTGCAAATGACACCATTCAAGCTTGGGCCCCACTGGCTGTATCAATGG
>CAAKHF010014186.1:22385-33458 GCA_901007745.1 Hippocampus kuda
ATCTTTCATAAGTAGATGGAAATATTGGAACAAATCCATTCGTCCCTTCTGTTAAAAGTGACTTCTGCCACCCGAGCACTTAATCTGGCATTTCGCTATTCACATTTCCCTCAGTTTCTTGTCAGGAGTAAATGAAGAAAATTCATTCATTCATTCATTCATTCATTCATCTTCCGAACCACTTCATCCTCATTAGGGTCGCGGGGGGTGCTGGAGCCCATCCCAGCTGTCTTCGGGCAGTAGGCAGGGGACACCCTGAATTGGTTGCCAGCCAATCGCAGGGCACACAGAGACAAACAACCATGCACGCCCGCACTCACACCTAGGGACAATTTAGAGTGTTCAATCAGCCTGCCATGCATGTTTTTGGAATGTGGGAGGAAACCGGAGCACCCGGAGAAAACCCACGCAGGCCCGGGGAGAACATGCAAACTCCACACAGGGAGGCCGGAGCTGGAATCGAACCCGGTACCTCTGCACTGTGAAGTCGACGTGCTAACCACTGGACTACCGGGCCGCCCTAAATGAAGAAAATGGTCCATGAATTTATTTCCTGTTGGCATCATCAAATGTAAATCATTGCCAGGGTGCAAAATGGGGGTCTTGCAAATGACACCATTCAAGCTTGGGCCCCACTGGCTGTATCAATGGTATCATTTGCAAAGAAATTGTGATATTATCCTAGCATGACTATTGTACGTGTATTGTCACATATGAGCCCTTTTAATTGTCCCCAGTGTGCAAACTGAAGTGTAAAATGACAACTTTGTAGTAACACCACAACATAACGAATGGGAAGAGGGGTCGTTAGACCGATGGTGAGGCCCAAGCTAAGTTTTATTTTCACTAAGCTTTCGAACACAAAAATGAAGTGGATAAAAGAGCGAGTCTTGATCCCCCTCAGGTCATTGCGGGTTGAAGTGTCGCAAAGTTGGCGAAGTTTCCGATCCAAGTTGATTAGCGACTGAAACTACGGGCTCCGCTCTCCTCTGGTGCTTTTCTCTCCAATTCACCCAACCCCCTCGAGGCTGCACGAGTCGCTAACCTGAAAAAACACTGCTCGAGTTGTAAAATGAGAACGTGCTTCCTTTCTTAGACCCCTCTGACATCAGACATAGGAGCTGCGTGCTTCGCGGATATAAAACATGAATGTCTGCTCACAGATCAGGTGCCGCTCATTGGACTGAAAATAACTCCAACCAGCAGGCATCATTCAGTGTAAGCATATGGATTATGTGAATCATACTTGCTGGCTCTTACAAAATGAGATAATACACATTTATGTGTTTGATGCTAATTGTGCTCGATTTACAATACCAGGACAGCTGTATAATTTAACAGAAGAGATTCCACAGTTTGTATGCACTGCAGTATGACTCCAGTCGTACTTGGTTCACTCTCACTTGGTTGGACTATCTTGACAAGACTTGTGTCCATACTTGACTTAATGTTGTTGGAAAAATGACATTAATCTACTAAAATAAATAAATATTACATAACAGTTCACATAATTCTACCTACCACATTCTACCATTTGAAACGTTCACTTTCAGATGACCATGAAGCAGATGATCTACACTGAAAAAATGTGTGTTGTAATTGTGTGTGTGTTGAATTTACTTATTGAAGTAGACTATACATCTACTTCAAAACATGTATCTCAAGCCAAATGATTATATTGTGTGTAGCCACTGATCAAATAAAATTGAGTAAATTACACACACCATTTTTTTTTCAGTGTACACAAAGCCAAAGCTTCCTACTTGTAAATTGTGGTGATGTTTCCAACAGTTAAAAATAAATAAATAAATACACACAATTACAGGGCTGGATTTTTTTTTCTTTCGCCAGTAAACCAGTAAGGTTCTAAGTCATAGTTATGAGATACTATTTTTTTAATAACAAGACATTAAGTCATAATTATGCCACATGAAGTCACAAATATAAGATAAATAATAACAAGGAGATACCAAGTCAGAATTACAAAATAAGTCATATGAGATACACTCTGATAATTATGACTAAGGTCAACCACCAATAACAAAGCTTGGGATAAATGTGTAGATTTTGTCTTGAAGCGCTTAAGTGACTTTATTACTTTAAGTGATTTTTATTCTGTACTTTCACAACAACTGGGAATAAAGTGGGCAGGCACCCTTCCATCCATTTTCTTCAGCGATCGTCCCAATTAGGGTTGCGGGTAAAACCAGAGCCGATCCCAACCAACTTTGGGCGGGAGGTCAAGTACAACCTGAACTTGTCGCCAGCTAATCGCAGGGACTCATAGACAAAAAAAACGTTCATACTCACATTCAAACCAATGGACAATTTAGGAAGGTCAGTGCACCTAACATGCACATTTTTGCGATTTAAGAGGAAGCATGTAGTATGAGTATGATTGACGAATAAATCAAAGTAAAACAAAATCAATGTTTTTGCTACCCTAGTTGCACCGTCGACACTTGAATTCTTTACACTTGAGGCTGTGTTGCTGTCAATCAAGTCAGTGAGACTGCCACCTTTTTTGAACCCAGGTGGCATTCACAAAGGTCAGACGGAAAGGGTGCCAAAGAAAAAGTTAAATCGTTGAAAATGTCAAATGCATACTGGTCAGATAACTGGAAGTTACACCGTCATCCATCATGGTCCATCACCAAGTTGGAGAGCATGCCAGCAAAACAGATCTTAAATAATGTCTACATTGACATTTATTTTTATTGACATTTCAACCCTCACCTCTTTTTGAGATAAGCTTTGCACTTTTTAATGAGCACACTAAATATTGATCAGGCATTTAAACAAGAATAGGACAAAGGTTTTGATACAGTACATTGCACTGCACTGCAATGAAGAAGAAACCTCCCAGTACCGTGTTCTATTCTTCCATCCATCCATTTTCCAATCCGCCGATCCTCACAAGGGTCGCGGGGGGGTGCTGTGGCGCCTATCCCAGCTGTCTTCGGGCAGTAGGCGAGGGACACCCTGAACAGCCAGCCAATCGCAGGGCACACAGAAACGAACACCTATTCGCGCTCAAACTCACACCAAGTGACAATTTAGAGTGTTCAATCAGCCTGCCATGCATGTTTTTGGAATATGGGAGGAAACTGGAGTACCCGGAGAAAACCCACGCAGGCCCGGGGAGAACATGCAAACTCCATACAGGAAGTTCCAGAGCCGAGATCGAACCCACGACCTCTGCACTGTGAGGTCAACGCGCTGGAACACCGGGCCGCCCTATTCTCTTCTTTTGTTTGTCTATTCAGCTTCACACATGAACCCAAACCAGCTACTTTACTCTTCTCCAGTCCCCAAGTGTAATATTAGTTGACACTGAGACTTCCCGGTTGAGTCGTTCTTTGCATTACAAGTGCAAAATTAACATAGTGAAGGGATTTTCAGCTATAAGAGAACCCATGAGTTCTTATGAGAGTTTTAGTGGAAAAACCAAAAGTGCTTCACTTCATTAGGTTTGATATACAACCTGAGTGTGCACAAAAAAAAAAAAAAAAACCTACGAAAGGCCACACTGAAATGAAAAAAAGGATTATTAGAGTCAATATCACATTAAATAGGTTTTTTGTTTCCTTATCAGAATCATTCAGCCATCATAAAAAATGTAGCAGAATAATAAATCTCTGAAGTCTTTTTGGAATTGGCTAAACAGTTTTACAAATACAATTAGAATGAGAAGTCTCTGAAAATGTGTTTCCTTCAATCATTTTTAATTGCATGCACATGATTTTGGAAGCTCTTCCACACTGCTCTGCCAACTACAGTGTGTGTAATTAGCGGCTAAACAACAAATACCATGTTTACATGGTATTATTCTTCACAACAAGTTAATTGCTGAAGCAAGTTATTTTGATCATGTATAGTCTCATTACATGATCCGATTGAATGTTTTGCATGTGTCCCCGAAATTGCTGTACACCCTGTCATTGTAGGGTAAATTGACAGCAATTTACGAAGTTATGCAAGTGTCATAATTTTTGTAATTGGTGTGAAATTGGAGATTGCTGTGTGAAATATTCATTCGTATAAAAACCTTTCCGAAATTCTAAATTAGCTAAACGGTACATCGTCAGCTTGCTAAGTGAATCACATTGTTGAGGGAAGGTTCACCATTTGCTTATTCAATAAATGCTAACATTAGCCCAAAATGCCCACCCTGTCAGGAAGCTCAAATGTTTGGCTCTTTGCATTGGAGGTGAAGCGAGGCCGCGAGTAATTCGAGTGCCTTGGTTTAAAAACAAAAAAAACATTCTCAAGGCATTTTTTTTTTTCATCTTCAGGTACCCTCTTGTTTACGTGAACACTGTCAAGATGAAGAGGTCAAGTCAACTGCAGCAAAAACTGCTCATGCTCTGCATGACAGTAACACGCTGCCTACGTGGAGAGAAATCAAATTTCAAAATAAACCTTACTTTACCAAATAATATATGAATGTCAATGCCTTGATGTTAATTGTGCTCGATTCACAAGACCAGGAGAAGTGAAATCAATTAACAGAAGAGATTCCACAGTTTGTATTATTTTGAAGTTGTTCACAGCAGTGAACAACAAGAGCTCCCCCTAAACAGCCTACAGTCCACCAACGCTCTCAAGAACATTATTTACAGTTGCCGCAAACAATTTACGCCCAAATCAGTATAATGTCGGAATTTCAAGGCAGTTGTTGTTTCGGAGATATGGCATTGAAATATCCAAACCCCAAAATTGTATCAAGAAGGCTAATTTTGATCTGCCCTGCAAATCCTTGTAATTGACAGAGAACACATTGCACCTTTTATAAGACAAGTTACATCACCAAGATAAACCATACGTGCCATTCAGTTACAAAAAAAAAAAAAAAGATTCAGTGAGTGCATCATGAGGAAATGAAGTCAGATGCTTGGTTGTGTGCATTCAGTTTCTGTCTTGCAAGCAAATCATAAAGAAAACACTTTCTGTGGTGACATAAAGTTTTTTTTTCTTGGATTTCTATAGGATTAATGGTCCTTCAGGTAGCTTCTATTTTGTGACAAGCTACAAAGAGGGCTTGCAGCGAGCTTGAAAAAGCTGTTTACTGGTGAGATGGAAGGCGCTGCCTGCCTCAACCCGTGAGCTCCCATGACTCTCAGCTGTGTTGCGCAGATGTAACTCCAGTCATGTCAAAACAACTTCTATCATAGCTATGAACCACAAGGAGAAGGAAAAAGAATCCTGTTGTAGCTATCATGTTCTCTGCGTGACCTACTTACACTCCGAGGACTAACTTCAGTTTGCTTTTCTGAGTTTTCTGAGAAACTCTGAATGATGGTTTTGAAATGTGCCCTAGTTTGCCAGTGTGTGAATTATTTTGATGAAGGCCGATATATTCATGGGGTTTTTTTTCTTACATTTTCCATTTTTTTAATATATTATTATAAGACGTTGCGTAACTATTTTTTGTTTTTATCCTGAAAAAGGCCTGGGACTGGCCTGTCAACGTGTGATGAATCACGTTCGTACGATTCTTCTTTTCTAATTTACAAACAGTAAAAATAATTTACAAGAATATCCCAAATTCAACGGAATGTCCACAACCCCCCACAAAACTTTTTTTTTTTTTTTGCATTTAAATTCCCATGATGTTAGCTGCGTAAATGGTTTTACCAACAACTGATGATGCCCTCTTGACTTCTACCAATTGTGTTGAATGCTGTAATTATTTGAATAATTTTTAAACAATAAAGAGTGACTAATGCAGAAATTTTGAAGCAAAATGGTTGAGTGACTAAGATAGCTGTTCGGTTATGAAATGCTTGCAAGTGAAAATGCAAAAAAAAAAATTTAAAAATAAAGTTGCTTCTTTGCCAAATGCCCTGATAGGAAGTATAAATGAATGCTCTTTTGCACCATTCAAACTTGATAGTAGCATATCGAGTATGATATGCTATTAACAGGCAAAGAATCGACCAACACAGACGGTCGATGTTAGTGTTTGTACCAAAGCGACTCAAATCATTTTCTTTCTTCATGCGATAAAATAAAATTGCTTGAGGCCTTTTTATAATGTAGAAGGTGACATGACAGTATCTGACTTCACCACTGAAATCTGACCACAGCTAACATTAACTCTCTTTGGGTATTTTTTTTTTCAAGGATGAGACAAGAATCAAATTCCACCTATCGTCTAATTTGAATTCTACAATAATGTTGCCACGCCAATTGTTTCCATATCTGATCGCCACGAATCTGACACTAGTGTGGGTGTTTTCATCTCGTTATGGCTTAGAAACAAAAACATAGGTTTTTGCAGAAAGCTGCACACCCGAGTGCCACAAAGGGAGGACGAAACCAACATATTTCTTCCGAAAGGCATCCTCTGGGGTGAAATTGAATCGGCTATCATAAAGCGGCAATGAATACCGATGAGTCATATCTACAAACACGATACATTGGAAGCACGGCGAATCAGTGGAAAGCATGTCTGCCTCACACTTCTGAGGTTCAGACACAAAATGTGCAAAATTGTATTAGAATAGCCTCATACAAACGAATGTAATGATCTGGTCTTAATCTCATGGCATTACACATGAGTTCTGGCTTTGAGTGTAAACCCATGGATACCTTCCCAAGCAGAGAATGAACCTGGCATCTTTACAGATGGCTTCAACCTTGATTTATGTCGAGCATATGTTATGCATATAGACTGTGAATGTTCTCTATGGCAATGCTGGCCAGCGACTATCTTCGAGAGATATTGACTGCATGCACCACTGCTGTGTGAATAGAGTACAGTAGCTATCCAATCATCAAAAATATGCTGCAAAGTAAGTACGATCTTTAGGGTAATAATAATAATTGGACCCCTTTGAATACTGAATACTGAGCTAGTTTAAAATAAAAATGTGTATTCCTTGAGCTCCCTGCTGGGCCTCTGTAAGCGTTTTAGGGCCATATCTATTTAAACGCTTTAAATTTGCTGAACTCTGTTTGTCTTAACGCCTTCTGATCAGAGCGCTAATGGCCTCGGCAAGAGCAGTCTGAGATGTTTTGCCAAGCAAAGTGGAAGTTGTTAGTTTGCACAGCCAATCAATAGTACATATAGCATCTGGGAAAACGGGAAGTGAATACATGGGAACAAGTGAAGTCTGTTTTTTTGTTTTTTTTTTTTTTAAATATGGTGCCAATGCACAACAAAAGTTATCTCAAAGTGCTTTACACATTAAGCAGGTCAAGAATCACACTCCTCAAGAGAAACCCAGCTCTGTGGGGCTTCCATCTGCCTCGGACAGTTGGTTTGAGAAGGAGAGACTTTTGCTGATCCAAAATAGGATTGTTGAGCCTTGGTGGAAATCTGAGCCCTACTGAACATATTTGCCATTCTAGTTTGGAATGAATTGACCAATAATCCTCCTAAACATTTGCTGATAATTACTGTTGCATTGGGTATTGGCTGCACATTCGGCTTTTTGCTCTTCAGTGTGTGGCTATTCAATTCAGAATTCAAGCACAAATGAGAATTACTTTAATTGCGCACTATGTGGACATTTAAAAATGCACTGCGGATTCTCGATAATGCTTAAATAAGGTATAAAGATGAGGTTGATTCTGCATGCACTAAACAGATTTTCAGTCAATTGGATAGGTATGAGAATCACTTGACCCCAAGGAGTGCATCTTTTAACCCAATTATTGACTTACTCCTCAAGATCCATAAATCAACCTGTCATTATTAAACTGGCCACAAATGTTCACGGGCGATGGGCAATACAAACAGCATCGTGTTGTTGTGGGTGGGAGGAGAGCTCAATGAGAAGAGGAGAGGGTTGTTCGGCTGAGAGGAAATTAAACATTGATTTACACTCTTGCCCCAAATGTCTCACGTTAAATAGATTACCTGAAACAACTTTCCCCCAAGTGCGGTGAGGAAATCAACTTAAAAATAAATAAATAAATAAATAAATAAATAATTACATACATGTATTACAGATCAATACTTATCTCCACTGCCACAGGTGCAGTACACCAAATCTGTATATGAATATTGCATAAATTCTAGTTTCATTCAAGTCACAAAAAATAAATAAAATAAATCAATCATGCTTTAGAAACAACTAGAGGTTCAGTAGCTTGCTTACAGGTACTTCAACAGGATTTCAGGGGTAGCTGGTATTCAAGCCAGCAACCTCTTTAGACTGCAACTTTAACAACTAAGCTATGGGATGCAAATAAAAGTGAGTTAACTCAAAGTACAGTAGCGGTAACCTTATGGTGTTCTAGGTAACTCGCTGTCAGGTTTTGGACATTTATTTATTGATTTAATTTATTTATTGATTGATTTATTTGAACTTCATCTGCTTTCCAACTTTGTGTCCTACAACAAGTTGTATTTGTGAGCTCCTCATCACCAGAATGACATTGCTAGAATAAATATTACCGGTACATTAATACAATCGCTTCAAACAACATGACATATGTAGGAATAAATGCTACAATTGTATTATTATTAGTGTTATTTGTGGGGGGGGGGGGGGGTCATGCATGTTTTACTTGGGGCTGTTCACACAATGTGGTTTCGACCAGTAATCGGTGTCGTTTTGGATGTTTTTAGGCGATGTCAATATTTTATGGTCCGTAACCATTAAACGGGTCTTGATTTGGAAGGTTTTGACAGCTCTGTTGTGTCTGAGTACATGTCATCCTTGTAGTGTTTCAGCCAAAATCACAAAGTGTTGCCTTAAAGACCTGTCCATTCCGCCCGAAAAAAACAAAATGTTTTCCATTCACTTATTTATTGTATTGCAAACAGAAAAGTAAATGAGCTTGCTAACAGGGTGGACAATTACAAGGGGGACATTTTTGGCCAATGTTTGCATTTACTGAGCACATGGCGTACGTTCCCTTTACGACACGATTCAGTTAGCAATCTGTGTTCTCTTTAATTTCTAAAAGGTTTTATATCAATTCATATTTCACTCTGGCCAAGTGGACACGTTTGGCTTGACAATATCTAACCACACATGATGGAAATTTAGTCCATCGCAATGAAAGACACAGCGATTGTCGCTTGGTTGTTTTTAATGCTTCATGGAGTAGCATTACTTGCATATGACAACTTCTGATTGTTCATAAATGCTGATAAAGGTTTTTCGAAATACAGTACAGGAAAACAAAGCAGAAAAAGCAGAGTTAAATTTTTTGTCTGACCAATCTGCACTTGACTGGATCTTGTTTGCAGTGTTTCTGTGAACTCTGATAGAAGGCTGCTCCCAAAGCATGTTACTGCAGAAGATCAGTATGCCTTCTGTGTCTGCGTCTTTTGTGTGAAACTGTAGGTGACCCAACTGGCTTTTGTTCAAGTGTGGATCCTCTTCGACCTCCCCGGTCTCACTTACTTGACTGTTTTACCCCACAAAATCCCTGATGGTAATCATTTCGGTGCAGAGTATTAATGCTCATGCCTGTCCTGGTGAAGCTTTATGTGCAATGAATAAATTTAAGGTATGAATTTCTTTTTTTTTTTTTTTTTTGCCTCCAGCAACTTCAGTGTGTCCCAGAAGACTGCGTTGTTGGTTTTTAGCATTGTTAGATATTGACATTCACAGTCGATGCATGTCCACTCACCATACACGAACCGCAGGACAAATCAAATTCACTGATGTTGTTTTGCAGTCGTACTTTTGAGGTTGAATGTTTATTTTTATTTTTTTTTTGTAACTGCCACTAAATACATTTGAATATGAACAGCGTATACTCCAATTTGCTGCAAGGGTTTGGAATGGCCTAAGGAGGAAAACCTTTACATTTTAGCACAAATGTGGACAACGGACTACTGACGACTGTAAAATCGTCCACATTTCAAAATTTACAACCAGACTTGGTGTTTTGTGTGTAGTCAGCTCTTTCCTGGCTCCATTCCTCTTATCCCACTATATTGTAGCAACTAAACTCATGGCTAATGAAATGCGGGATAATCTACCACTCGCGTCAGCACTCAGCCTTTGTGGAGGTCTGTCTGTGGAGGTTTATTGTTATGTTTACACTTCTGTGATATGTTAAGTGCAATTAAGTCTCGACAGAAGGACTGGGTAATTATAGCTCCTGTCCCTCAATCCATTACTTTGCGTTGTGCTGCGTGTTGCCTTCTAGTTCAACATCCTCACTGATGTCTGAATTGCACTGGTAACTCGGCATTCTCAATTGAGTGCACAAAGATTGACTGCATTTTGAGATAGAAATTAAATTAAAGAAACAAAAATTGTCTCAGAAAAGGGGACTCCTTCTGGCTCCATTCCTTTTCATCCTCTACACCTCGGACTTCAGACATGCCACTCCAAACTGCCACCTTCAGAAGTTATCTGATGACTCTGCAATTGTTGGCCTCATTACAGAGGGGGACGAGCGGGAGTATAAGCGACTGACGAAGGACTTTGTGGACTGGTGCCAGCAGAATCAACTCCAGATCAACCCTAAGAAAACTAAGGAGTTGGTTGTGGATTTCTGCAGGCAACAGTCCTCACCAGCACTGATGAACATCCAGGGTATGGACATAGAGAGGGTGACCTCCTACAAGTACCTGGGTGTTCTTCTCAACAACAAACTGGACCGGTCGACTAACACGGACACCCTGATTAGGAAAGGTCAGAGCAGACTTTTCCTACTCAGGAAACTGAGGTCTTTTGGGGTTCAGGGGTCACTCCTTAAGACTTTCTATAACTCGGTGGTGGCCTCGGCCATCCATTATGGCATTGTGTGCTGGTCAGGCAGCATCTCGGCCCGGGACAGGAAGAGATTGGAGCGACTAGTCAGGAAGGCTAGTTCTGTCCTGGGCTGCTCCCTCGACACTCTGGAGGAGGTGGGCAACAGCAGGATGCTAGCTAAGCCAAAAACTATGTTGGACAGTCCCTCCCACCCCCTCCAGCCCGCCCTGACAGCACTCGGTAGCTCCTTCAGTCAGAGACTGTTACACCCGCGTTGCAAGACGGAGAGATACCGCCGCTCGTTCCTACCGACTGCTGTCAGGCTGCTGAATAAAAAATGAATAAACAAATAATAAATTTATTTAAATGATATGACAACAAATGTGAATGTGAATAGTACGGG